>SJYQ01005626.1:11109-22795 GCA_006410935.1 Redunca redunca | reverse complement strand
GTGAAAGTGAAGTCGCTCAGTTGTGTCCGACTCTTTGTGACCCCATGGACTGTAGCCCGCCAGGCTCCTCCCTCCATGGGATTCTCCAGGCAAGAATACTGGAGTGGGTTGCCATTTCCTTCTCCAGGGGATCTTCCTGACGCAGGGATCGAACCCAGGTCTCCTGCATTCCAGGCAGACGCTTTAACCTCTGAGCCACCAGGGAAGCCCTAGAGCCCATCCTCTAAGAAAGCCCACACACCCCCAGTGAAGAGCCAGCACAGCCAAGATTTTAAAAAAGAAAACGATATAACACAAAAATGCCTTCACAGAAACAGAAACCATGGGTAGGCACCATGGGCCAGCCTAGTTGACATATAAAATTAATCCTTTGTAAAACCTTTTTATATGTGAAAGCCCTAAGGGTCGAATGGAGCTCTGTATAAGCTGCTTCTCATACTATAAAGGTATTTGCACAAAACTTTGTGGAAACCATAGCAGCTGTTGAACCCTGGGCAAGTTTAGCTTAATTCAAGGAAGAGTTTTATAACAGCTGTGGTAGTGTGTGTGGAGTGATTTTACTATCTGCAGTCAGCAAGCTTATTGCTTTTGTTTAGATTATATGATGAAGACCGGAATACGTGGAGCTGATGGAAATTGGGGTAGGAGGTGCTTACAGCACATGACTTTCCTAGTGAGGTCACATGGCTTGAATGAACCAGGTGGGACAGTGATACCCTGATGGTGCTTCTTAAGGAGACAATGTTCTTGTGTGTTTCTCTAGTTGGTGTCCTCTGGAAAGCCTGCCAGCCCAACCCTACTGCTTTGACAAAGCTCCATCACCCTCAGGAGAAGGCTTGAGGCAGCCAAGGCAATAAAGGGAATTAAAATACTGGCAAAGGTAGAAAAAAACTTCAGGCCCAAGTCCCATTCCCAAAGAATGGGAGTTGGAACCATGAGCCTTGCTATTTCTGTCTTCTCAGAGATTACAGTGTGCAGCTGGCAGGCATCTCTAACAAGAGAAATTTGTAGAGCATGAGAGCCAGCAGGTCATAGGGTCCGAGGAAGGCTCAACCCCACCCCTGCCACACCTCCCAAGACACCACCACTTGCCTCCGTCATCAGCAGCTTGAGCCATCTCCAGCCTAAGATAGAGGTTGTCCGGAAACCTTAACTGGAAAGGTCAGTTGATTTAAATAGCTGTGGCATTCATAGAAACTTTCCTGGCATAAGAAAGGAAACCCAAGCCTCAATAGATGATGTTCCCAGGGCGCTACCTATGGATGCAGGAACAGAAATGGAGGCTACTGAGCATTTGTTTGATACCGGCTGTGTTCCCTACTCATGTGCTTTGGCACGTACACAGAGTGACCTTACTTAATCCTGAGGGCTGTATATCATTGTAACAGTATTGTAGGTGATGGAAAATCTCAGCAGGATTAAATGACTTGCCCAAAGGCAAGAAGATCAGACATTGCTCCTTCACTGACTCAGTGCTGTAGACTTAGAACCATGTGCTTAAAAAATGTAGGTACTTTTTCCCCCTGGAAAAGATGATAAATGCATGCTTTTTTAAAAACTCCAAACTGTAGAGAAAAACAACCACAAACAATTCTCTCTTACTCCTGTCTCAAGTAAGTCACTATCAGTACTTGTACATTTTACCAGGAATAGTCTATGAATGTAAGCATATAAATGTATTTGGAAGTGTGTTTTTCGTGCGTCTGCTTTTTGTGTGCACCCACCTTGCTTTTTCACTTGGGCCAGGGGACTTCCCTGGTGGTCCAGTGGCTAAGATACGACGCTCCCAGTGCAGGGGACATAGATTCAATCCCTGGTCAGGGTCAACTAGAACCCACATGCTCAGCGTGGCTAAATAAACTTAATCAGAAGCTACTGTATAGCACAGGAAAGTCTGCTCAATGATCTGTGGTGACCTAAATGGGAAGGAAATCTAAAAAAGAAATGGGTGTGTGTGTGTGTGTGTGTGTGTGTGTGTATGTATGTAACTGATTCATTTTGCTGAACAGCAGAAACTAACACAACATTGTAAAGCAGCTATACTCCAATAAAAAATTAAAATAAAAAAAGTCTGCTGATTACAAGCCAGGAGTTCTAGAGAGAATAGTGGAGAGAATAGTTGAGAGGTCAGTTGTGGGGAAGGGAGGAATAAATTGGTCCACAGTAGGGGATATGTGGAATAGCAGGGATATGAGAGGCCCCGTGGTAAAGGCTGAGGTTTAGAGCTCTGGCTGGGTTGGGAAAAATAGGGATGAGGACTTGGTAGAATTAGTATTGGGTGATCCATTCAAAATGCAGTCCAGATTATTCCCAATTCCTAAGTGAGGAGACTAGGCTTTGTAGCAACAAGCTCCTTGGGCAGCTTGGGGTGTTATGAGTCCCACTTTACAAGTATATTTAATTACTCTTGACAAACTTAACAGACGGAGAATGAGCTAGATCCTTGGAGTCCAGAATCAGGAGTTGGCCCACACTCTGAAGCTAAGAGGTGTTTCCTAAATTTGATTGAGCAGAATTATATGGGATGGCGCTTTTTTTTTTTTTGGCTGTGCTGGGTCTTAGTTGTGCCAGGTGGGATCTTTAGTTGCAGCATGTGGGATCTAGTTCCCTGAACAGGGATAGAACCCAGGCTTCCTGCACTGAGAGTACAGTATGTTAGCCACTGAACCACCAGGGAAGTCCTTGGGATGGTTCTTAAAAATATGTACTCATTCTCTCCCTCCTCCGGAGGTGGGCATCCCTGATTCTGCAAGTTTCTAATTTGCCCCATTACCGAAGTTGTAGAAAGAAGATGGTGCTGGGAACACAGAACTCTTCGGTTCATTTGGAATTGTAGAGGCCCATCTTTTATATACATGATTGTGATGTTTGAAGAAAAGGTAGAGGGGAAGTGAAAGCTTAGTACTAGTTTAGTCTAATATATCCCTACCAGGTAAAAACAAACAGCATACAAATAAGTCCATTGCGTTTTGAAAGCAAAAATTATATGGTCAAGAAATACACTAACTCTATGGCTTCCCTGGGAGCTCAGATGGTAGAGAATCCACCTGCAGTGCAGGAGAGCCGGGTTCAATCCCTGGGTTGGGAAGATACCCCGGAGACGAAAATGGCTACCCACTCCAGTATTCTTGCCTGGAGAACCAACCCATGAACAGAGGAGCCTGGTGGGCCACAGTCCATGAGTCAGACACGACTGAGCAATTAAGCACAAAGGCGAAATAGGTTGTCTCTTAGGTTGCTGGTACGTACTTAGGTGTGAAGAGCCCAGGAAACTGAGAATCATAGTGGAAAGTTCAAGTTGGTTGTTTTTCTTCTTCTTTCATCTGGTCATTTTAGCCCTTGTGGCAGTTCTTTAAGAATATGATAGAATCTGGGCTTCCCTGGTAAGTCCAGTGTTGAGAGTCATGCTTGCCAGTGCAGGGGACACGGGTTTGATCCCTGGTCCAGAAGGATTGCATGTGCCACAGCTACTGAAGCCCACACACCTAGAACCCATGCTCTGCAATGAGAAGCCACTGCAGTGAGAAGCCCGTGTGCAGCAATGAAGACTCAGCACAAATACATATACACATACATATATAAAATGTTTTTAAAAGAATATAACAGAATAATTATCGTTACACTTAGTCTCTTCATATCACAAAAGAAAAGTGATAACGAAATTATGTCAAATGGATTTGACATACAGGTATCCCCTGCTTTTCAGAATTTCACCTTATTCTGTGTTCCTTTATGCTCCTTTCATTTCAGGAAAGACCTAAAGACCTAGTACTTGTTTTGGTAACAAATCCAAAGAGGATTTTTGCTTTTACAAAAAAAGTCAAAAATTGAGAGTAGCATTCAGTGTTTGTTTTGCAAGAGACTTTGTAGAAACAGCACATACCCCGCCCCACCGCCCCCACCCAAGCTGAGTGGCAGTGCCAGGCTCCTTCCCACACTCCTCATCTCGGCATCAAGCCGCTGTCTGTTTTATTTTTGTTTAAACTTTATTTTATATTGGAGCATGCTGTGATAGTTTCAGGTCCATAGCACTGTGATCCAGCCATACATATACATGAATCCATTCTCCCCCAGATTCCCCTGCCATCTAGGCTACCACATAACACTGAGCAGATTACCCTGTGCTAAACAGTATGTCCTAGTTGGTTATGTATTTAAATTTTTTAATTTTTTTAATTCATTTATTTTTGGCTGCACTGGGTGTCTGTTGCTGCGGGGGCCACACTCTAGTTGCGGCTTCTCACTTGTTGCAGCACAGGCTCTAGAGTGCGCAGGCTTCAGTGGTTGTGGCTCATAGGCTTAGCTGCCCTGCAGCATGTGGAATCTTCCCATACCAGGGACCAAACCCATGTCCCCTGCATTGGCAGGCAGAATCTTAACCACTGGACAGCCAGGGAAGTCCTGGTTATCCATTTTAAATATAACAATGTGTACATGTCTAACCCAAACTCTCCTAACCATCCCTTCCCTCCACAAGCCGCCATAATTTTGAACTGTGCCTATGAGCACTTAAGCTTTATCTCAGTTTACTCTGTGTCTCCATTAGCAAGACGTGTAGCGAGGGGATCGCTTCTTTGATTTACGCCATTTCGAGTTAGGAGAGGTTTCAGAGGAACACGCCGAGGAACTGAGCAGTCAAACTTAACCTGAGTTAGAAACGTTCCGTTTCTGAAACATAAAGACAAAAAGGAGTAGGAGCCAAGGACACAAAATAAAACTGGCCACATCACAAAAAGTTAAAACAAGAGAAAGGGCTCTGTTACACTTGTAAGTAACTAAAAGTAATGTACGACAATGCCGTGTTGTGCAAGTTACAAAGCACTTTCACATTTACCATGTCCCCGAAGCAGTAGTGGTAGGCTCAGGACAGTCACCACTGCCATTGCCATTTTAAGGATGACATCCCACAGAGTTCCAGGAACCCGTGGGACTGGACTGCCTGGGATCAGATCCTAACTCTGCCTTTACTCATGTGTGGCCTTTGGCAAGTGGCTTAATCTTTATGTGCCTCAGCTTCGTCTGTAAAACGGAAATAACAATAGTAACTGTAGCTCGTAGGATTCTTGTGGAGTTAAATGGATCAACAGCACCCAGCAGAGCGAGGCCCAAGAGGGAGGGGATATATGTATACACAGAGCTGATTCACATTGTTGTACAGCAAAAACTAACACAGCATTGTAAAGTAACTATTCTAATAAAAACAAACAAAAAATCCCCAAGCAAACAAAAAACAGCACCTGGTATGCAGTAATTACTGATGCCAGGAGGAGAATTTTAAAAACTACAAACACTTTACACATAGCCTTTTATTATAGAGATTTTTGTTTATACTGTTTTTAAAGCACATGCCTAAAAGATAAAGGAATATAAATGAGTAACTCAGCTCTATTAAGAATTCATCCACTCATTCAACGCTTATTGAGTATCTACTAGGAACTTGGATAGATGTCAGGAGGTGCCAAAGATAGGGTAAAGAACTCTGAATTTATACACATAAAATGTTATTTTATTTCATCTGCTTTAATTAAATGAAATCTGAAGCCAATAGTAGTGATACTGAGGTGCCCTGGTATCTCCAGCAACCTCATACTCCGCATCAGAAACTCTACTCAGCCATTCCAAACAGATTTACAAGCTAAGTAAAAGGTGTCCTTGCTCTGCAGACACATCTCCAGGGTGAGTTGTCTGGCTGCACTGACAACGCAAAAGCTGCCCTACTCACCTCCTCTCAGCGGTGCCCTTGGTGCAATCCAAGCCTGGGTTGCTGGGTCCCTGGCCCTGCCCAGAGCTGGAAAGAAATTCAGAAGAATTACCTGGTGCCTAGCTGCTGCTGCTGCTGTCACTTCAGTCGTGTCCGACTCTGTGCGACCCCATAGACGGCAGCCCACCAGGCTCCTGCATCCCTGGGATTCTCCAGGCAAGAACACTGGAGTGGGTTGTCACTTCCTTCTCCAATGCATGAAAGTGAAAAGTGAAAGTGAATTCGCCTAGTCGTGCCCGACCCTCGGCAACCCCATGGACTGCAGCCTTCCAGGCTCCTTCGTCCATGGGATTTTCCAGGCAAGAGTACTGGAGTGGGGTACCATTGCCTTCTCCCCTGGTGCCCAGAACAGAAGGAAAAAGTTGCAAGCAGCTGATGTAGGTTATGTCAATGCTTGCAGTCCCTGGAAGCACATGGCCGGCTCTCTGCTCTGGCCCAGCCTCTTCAGGTGAATCCTGTCTCCTTCCTGGGCCCTAAAACAATATATATGTCTCTTCTGTCTTGAAGAGTACTTCCTTTAAATCTTTTCAGATGTTCCCTTCCTTGGGGAGCCCCCTGTGCCCCTTCCCTGCAAGATTTAAAGTGTTTGGGCTTTCACTTGAGGACTGCTAGGCTTCCAGTAGCTTCAGATTTCCACCCAGCTTCAGTTTCCACCCAGCAACTCAACCTTCCCCTGAGGCAAAAATCCCAGCTCACCACCTGCCAAGCGGTGGGGCCAGCTGGGGGTGGGGGAGGGGAGGGCTACTGCTAAAGTGCTCTTGGAACCACTCTCAGTAACCTTAGCACGATAGAAGCCAGGATACTGTACACTGGGTGACTGCTGCCCTAAGTTTCTAAAACACCAATTTTGGTAGTGAGAATGGTAAGCTTTTTTTCTTTTAAATTTATTCTCAGTCGGAGGATAATTGCTTTACAATGCTGTGTTGGTTTCTGCCATACAGCAAGGAGACTGGTAAGCATTTTTTTTTTTTAAATAAGAATAGACATAAAATCTGTAAACATCTAAGTCCCTGCTATGTGCTAAAGGCCATTGCTTGAGGCTAGAACAGACCAGAGACCAGAAACTACACAATTCCTCTTCTCAGAGTTAAGTGGGGAGAGAGGCGTTGAACAAGTTAATTTAGAAATCAAACATTCTATTGTTTAGAATTACACGTGTGCCAAGCCATAAAGTGAAGCAAACGACTGAGTAATGTGAAATTCAGGCTGTGATTACTTCTGTGGAAGAGGGAAGGTGAAGCAATGCGGGGGAGGCCGACTGGGAGGGCTACATTTTTTTCCCCCCAAATCCTTTTAAAAAAAAAACAAACTTTTCATTTTATATAGGAGTATAGCTGATTAACAATGAATGCTGTGTGACAGTTTCAGATGAACAGTGAAGGGACTCAATCGTACATACACATTTATTCGTTTTCCCCTACTCCCCTCCCATCCAGGCTGCCATATAACACTGAGCAGAGTTTCATGTGCTGTACAGTAGGTCCTGGTGGGGTTATTCATTTTAGACATAGCAGTGTGTACAGACAACCGTAAGTTCATTCTCTAACTCTGAATCTCTTTGTTTTGTAAGTTCAATTGTAGCATTTCTTTTTAGATTCCACATATGCTGCTGCTGCTGCTGCTAAGTCGCTTCAGTCGTGTCCAACTCTGTGCAACCCTGTAGACAGCAGCCCACCAGGCTCCCCTATCCCTGAGATTCTCCAGGCAAGAACACTGGAGTGGGTTGCCATTTCCTTCTCCAATGCATGAAAGTGAAAAGTGAAAGTGAAGTCGCTCAGTCGTGTCCGACTCTTAGCGACCCCATGGACTGCAGCCTACCAGGCTCCTCCATCCATGGATTTTCCAGGCAAGAGTATCCACGGATGGAGGAGCCTGGTAGGCTGCAGATTCCACATATAGGGGATGTTATATGATATTTCTCCTTCTCTGTCTGACTAATTTCATTCAGTATGACAATCTCTAGGTTCATCCATGTTGCTGCAAATGGCATTATTTCATTCAACGGCTGAGTAATATTCCATTGTATGTATGTATCACATCTTTATCCATTTCTCTGCTGATGGACATTTAGGTTACTTCCATGTTTGGGCTGTTGTAAACAGTGCTGCAATGAACATTGGGCTGCGTGTATCCTTTCAGATCATGCTTTCCTCCAGTTCTATACCCATGAGCGGGCTGGTAGGGTCATGTGGTAGCTCTATTTTTAGTTTTTGAAGGAACCTTCATATGTTCTCCATAGAACTGTACCAATTTACATTCCCACCAGTGGTGTAGGAAGGTTCCCTTCTGTCCCTACCCTTTTTAGCATTTATTGTTTGTGGACTTTTTCATAACAGCCATTCCGACTGGTATGAGGTAGTATCTCATTGTAGTTTTGATTTTGCCTTTCTCTAATAATTAGCAGTGTTGAACATCTTTTCATGTGCCTATTGGCCATCTGAATGTATTCTTCAAAGAAATGTCTATTTAGGTCTTCTGCCCATTTTTTGAGTGTGTTGTTTGTTTTGATGCTGTTAAGCATCATGAGCTGTTTGTATTAATAAATTTTGGAGACTAATCCCTTGTTCATCACATCATTTGCAAATATTTTCTCCCAGCCTGTGGGTTATCTTTTCATTCTGTATGGTGTTTCCTTTGGTTTGCAAATGTTTTTGAGTTTAAGTAGGTCCCATTTGTTTATTTTTGCTTTTATTTCCATTATGCTAGGAGACAGATTTTTTTTTCTTAAAAAGGTATTACTCTGATTTATGTCAGAGAATATTCTGCCTTTGTTTTCCTTTAGGAGTTTTATAGTGTCTGGTTTCACATTTAGGTCTTTAATCCATTTTGGGCTTATTTTTCTGTACTGTGTTAAAGAATAATCTAGTTTCTTTTTTTTTTTCACATGTACCTGTCTAGTTTTCCCAGCACCATTTGTTGAAGAGACTGTCTTTCCAACATTGTGTAGCCTTGCCTCCTTTTCATAGTTTAATTCACCATAGGTACGATGGGTTTATTTCTGGGTTTTCTATTCTGTTCCATTGATCTATATTTCTATTTTTGAGTAAGTACCATACTGTTTTGATGACTGTAACTTTGTAGTATAGTCTGAAGTCAGGGCGCCTGATTCTTCCAGCTCTGTTTTGCTTTCTCAAAATTGATTTGGCTATTCAGGGTCTTTTGTATCTCCATAAAATTTTTGTGATTTTTTTGTTCTAGTTATATGAAAAAATGCCATTGGTAATTTTTAGGGACTGCATTAAATCTGTAGATTGCCTTGGATGGTATAGCATTTTGATAATATTGATTCTTCCAGTCCACAAACATGGTATATCTTTCCATTTGTTTGTGTCTTCTTTGATTTATTTCATCAGCATCTTACAGTTTTTGGAGTACAGGTCTTTTGTCTCTTTAGGTAAGTTTATTCCTAGGTATTTTATTCTTTTTGATGTGATGGTAAATGGAATTGTTTCTTGAATTTCTCTTTCTTACCTTTCATTGTTAGTGTAGAGAAATGCAACAAGTTTCTATATATTAACTTTGTAACTTGCAACTTTATCATTTTCACTGATGAGCTCTAGTAGTTTTCTGGTAGATCTTTAGCATCTTCCGTATATAGTTACCATGTCATCCACAAGCAGTGACAGTTTAACTTCTTTTCCAAGGATTCCCTTTGCTTCTTTTTCTTCTCTGATCGCTATAGCTAGGACTTCCAAAACTATGTTGAATAAATGTGGCAAGAGTGGACATCTTGTCTTGCTCCTGGTCTTAGAGGAAGAGCTTTCCACTAAGTAGTAGATTTCCACCACTGAGTAGGATGTTAGCTGTAGGTTTGTCATATATGGCCTTTATTATATTGAGGTAACTTCCCTCTATGCCCACTTTCTGGAGAGTTTTTATCATAAATTGATGCTGAATTATGTCAAAAGCTTTTACTGCATCTACTGAGATGATCATATCATTTTTACTCTTCAATTTGTTGACATGGTGTATCACATTTGTTGATTAGTGGATATTGAAAGCTCCTTGCATCCCTGGGATGAATCGCACTTGATCATGTTGTTGTTGTTCAGTCACTAAGATGGATCCGACTCTTTGCAGCCTCATGGACTGCAGCACACCAGGTTGCTCTGTCCTCCACTATCTCTTGGAGTTTGTGAAAATTTATGTCCATTGGGTCAGTGATGCTATCTAACCATCTCTTCCTTTTCCTGTAGTCTTTCCCAGCAACAGGATCTTTTCCAATGAGTCAGCTCTTTGCATCAGGTGGCTAAATTATTGGAGCTTCAGCTTCAGCATCAGTCCTTCCAGTGAATGTTCGGGATTGATTTCCTCTAGGTTTGATCTTGCAGCTCAAGGGATGCTCAGGAGTCTTCTCTAGCACCACAATTTTCAAAAGCATCAGTTCTTCAGTTCTCAGCCTTCTTTATGGTGCAGCTCTCACATCTATACATGACTGCTGGAAAAACCATAGCTTTGGCTATACAGACCTTTGTAGGCAAAGTGATATCTCTGACTTTTAATATGCTCTCTAGGTTTATCATAGATTTTTCCCAAGAAACAAGCATCTTTTAATTTCATGACTACAGTCACTGTCCGCAGTGATTTTGGAGCCTAAGAAAATAAAATCTGTCACTGCTTCCACTCTTTCCTCTTCTATTTGCCAAGAAGTGATGGAGCCAAATGCCATGATCTTAGTTTTTTGAATGTTGAATTTTAAGCCAGCTTTTTCATTCTTCTCTTTCACTCTCATCAAGAGGCTCTTTAATTCCTCATCACTTTCTGCCATTAGAATGGTATTATCTGCATATCTGAGATTGTTGGATATTTTTTCCTGACAATCTTGATTCCAGTCTGGTATTTCACATGGTGTAGTCAGCATATAAGTTAAATAAGCATGGTGGCAATATATAACCTTGTTGTACTCCTTTCCCAATTTGGAGCCAGTCCATTGTTCCATGTCTGATTCTAAATGTTGCTTCTTGACCCACATACAGGTTTCTCAGGAGACAGGTAAGGTGTTCTGGTACTCCATCTATTTAAGAATTTTTCATGGTTTGTTATGATTCATATAAAGGCTTAATCATGGTATATGATTTTTTAATGTGTTGTTAGATTTGGATTACTAGTATTTTGTTGAGGATTTTTGCATCTATGTTCATCAGTGATATTGGCCTGTAATTTTCTTTTTCTGTGGTATCTTTGTCTGGTTTTGTTATCAGAGTGAGGATAGTCTTATAGACTGAATTTGGAAGTTTTCCTTCCTCTGCAATTTTTTGGAATGGTTTCAGAAGAATAGGTGTTAACTCTTCCCTAAATGTTTGATAGAATTTGCCTGTGAGGTCATCAGGTCCTGGACTTTTGTTTGTTGGGAGTTTTTAAATCACAGTTTCAATTTCAGTGCTTGTGAATGGTCTATTCATATTTTCTATTTCTTCCTGTTTCAGTCTTGGGAGACTACCTTTCTGGAATTAAACTATTTCTTGAGACTGGTAAACTTTTTAATGCCAACAAAATTTTAGAAAAGTCATGAAAGCAAATTATCATGTGGTAATTAGAAACAAAAGGTCTGATCACAGCAAATAGACTAAGAGCAAGTCATGGCAACCTGGCCACTTTTCTTTTCTTTCTTTCTTCCTTCCTTTACTTTCTTCTTCTTTTTTTTTTTTTTAAATAGTGTCATTAAACTAGTAGAAGGACAAAATTTGTCTTGATTCCAGTAAGAAAAAAGTCTCTTGTGAGTAAACTAAACAAAATGAAAATAATGTAAACTGGATAAATGAACGTTAGATGGATTGATATCTGGTGGAACAGTGAATATTCAGAGTGTTAATTGATGAATTGATTCCAACCTGAAAGGAAGATTTTTCATAGTTTTGCAGTGAAATATTCTACTTATATCTTCCTCCATTCTTTTTTTTGTCATTTATTTGATTGAAGAATTTA
>SJYQ01005626.1:0-11063 GCA_006410935.1 Redunca redunca | reverse complement strand
AGTGACTCAAAAAGGAGAAACAAGATGAATTCAAAAAGGTCACAGTGACTTGAAAAATTTGTACCAAAATCAGTAAGGTGATTCGTAACAAGGATAAACTTGTAAAAAAATTTTTATTTTATATTGGATTATAGTTGATTTTAATGTTGTGTTAGTTTCAGCCATAAACAGAATGATTCGGTTATACATATACATATAGAAATTCTCTTCTCAGTTAGGTTATTATACAATATTGAGCAGAGTTCCCTGTGCTATACATAGGTCATTGTTGACTATCTATTGTATCTATTTATTAACAGTTTATTTTATATTGGATTATAGTTGATTTACAATGTGCTGGTTTCAGGTGTATAACAGTGGTTCATTTATACATACACATGTATCTATTCTTTTTCAAATTTTCTTCCATTTAGGCCATTACATAATACTGAGCAGAATCCCTGTGCTATACAGTTGGTCCTTCTTGGTTATCCACTTTAAATATAGCAGCGTGTACATGTGAATCCTAAACTCCCAATTTATCCTCCCTCCACCTATCTTTCCCCTTTGTTAACCATAAGTTTGTCCTCTGAGAGTCTGTTTATGTTTTGTAAAAGTTCATTTGTATCACTTTTTAGATTCCTTTATGTAAGTGATATCATATGATATTTCTGTGACTTAGGATAAATGTTATATTCTTATGAAGACCTAACCTGAAAATCAAGAGCACAGTATATGTTGGTTTAAGAGCAATGCGTTCCTGCTGTCAAGGGTTTTAATAGACTGCAAAGCAACAAGTGTGATAAGACTTTCAAAAAGTCAGCAAAATTTGTCTTACATTAATTAGAAATTTAATGTCTAGAAGAAGGAAGAAGCAGGCACCTACTGTAAAATTACACCTATTAGAATGGTCCTAGAGAATCAACCTTTTAGAAATGCATCAATGATCCAGAAAATATCTAGAGGAATGAGAACAGGCTGGGGAAGGATCTAGAAGTCATTATAGAACGAAAGTAACTGGGAATGTTCAATGTGAAAAAGAAATGACTCAATGTAGACATGAGTTCTGTGTAATTTCAGAGGGCAGAATGAGGATAAAGATGAAAAGGAAAGAGAAAAAGAAAAGATAACAACAACTGCAAAGAAGCAAATTTTACCTCATCATGAAGAAAAGCATAAAGCATTTCATAAATAGGAAGGGCTTTCTTATGATAGAAGGATCTTCCCTGGTGGCTCAGACGGTAAAGCGTCTGCCTACAATGCCTACCATGTGGGAGACCCGGGTTCAATCCCTGGGTCGGGAAGATCTCCTGGAGAAGGAAATGGCAACCCACTCCAGTATTCTTGCCTGGAAAATCCCATTGATGGTGGAACCTGGTAGGCTACAGTCCATGGGGTCGCAAAGAGTCGGACACAACTGAGCAACTTCACTTTCACTTTTCTTATGATAGAATGACCTCCCTGCCTTATAGAGCTTGAGCATAAATTGCATGATTGCCTTTAATGGATGCTCTAAAAACAGTTCCTGAACTTGGAATTCTGCACAAAATGACCTTTTGGGGAGGAGTTTTTAAACCTGATTCCCTGGTTGGGCTTCAGGAAGATTTTGAACACACTGAAATGATAAGTAAAGCATATTTGAGAAGGGTATCCATAACTATCTGTAACTCCTTCTGTTTGTATGTTTTAACCAGAGTGTCCAAGAGAGGAATAACCCAAAAGAAAGTTTAGGTGACTGTCCTAGGCTAACTTCCAAGTTCAGATACTCTAGTATTCACATTCCTGCAACAGCATCTTTGATACCAAAGGTCAGTGCAACGTCTGTCCTGGGACATAGAGTAGGTCATCCCTGCTTCAGTACCACTGCTTTTGGCTTCAGCTTTCATTCGACTGAAGTAAATGAAACCAAGGGACATTTTGTGGGTACAAACTCAGAACCCTTCCCCCTGTCTTTGGCACCTGTCCCTGATGACTACTCAAGTTCCTAGAAGTGGGTGAGGAAGTAGGTAAGACTGGGCTCTAATTTTCTGAAATACAGCAGAAGAGAAGGACTCAGGTCTCTAGAACCCTCTGGGGCTTTCCCACTCACCAGCCCCTGACCCATGCAGTCAGTGTGGAATTGTGTTGGAGGCCGAGTGAATGGAGGCAGTGTCATGCTGGTTTGTATGCCACTGAGAACGTTCTGTGCTACGCCACACAGCTGCAGCCTCCTAGGACACCAGTGGGTCCTGGGTGATGCCTGCAGGCAGCTGGCACTCAGCAGGCTCTTTCAAAAATGGTGACCCAAGGAAGCCTCCAACCCAGCTCAAAGGAGGGGAAGAGAACTTTGTAGGTAGCATATCTCATCTCTGGAGACCAAGAATATATGAACAAGCAAGAGAAATAAATAGTCTCCCTATCTCCACGTTAGACAAGCCTTAGCGACTAAACAACATCACCTCCACTTGACCCTCCATTTTTTCTCCCACTTTTCCCCTCCTTCCTTCTTGCCCTCTTTCTATATTCTTGCTCCACTTCTTCTCTTTTCTTTGGCACCAAGCAGGATCCTAATTCCCCAACCAGGGTTCGAACGCCTGCACCCTGCTTTGGGAGTGTGGAGTCTTAACCACTGGACCACTGGGGAGGTCTCATCTCTCCATGTCTTTGATTGCTCTTCCCTTCCCCTTCTGTTGTGATGTCTCAGTTAGCTCAACGTTGCTGTTGAAAATTTTAGTTACATAATATGGCTCATGAAAGCAAAATAACCGTGCTGTCTGCCACGCTGTGCTGAGTGAAACTCAGATGCAAGGAAAACACCCAGTGCTCAGTGCTTCTGGGCTTTCTCGGACTGTTTGCCAGGAGGATAAGCAGAAATCACTAGAGAGAGAGGGAAGTGAAAGTCGGTGAGTCGTGCCCAACTCTTGGCAACCCTGGACTGGCCATGGAATTCTCCAAGCAAGAATACTGGAGTCTTTCCTTTCTCCACGGTATCTTCCTGACCCAGAAATCAACCTGGGGTCTCCTGCAAGAATCCACCTGCAAAGCAGGAGACCCCGGTTCGATTCCTGGGTGGGGAAGATCAGCTGGAGAAGGGATAGCCTACCTACTCCAGTATTCTTGGGCTTCTCTTGTGGCTCAGCTGGTAAAGAATCCGCCTGTAATGTGGGAGACCTGGGTTCGATCCCTGGGTTGGGAAGATCCCCTGGAGAAGGGAAAGGCTACCCACTCCAGTACTCTGGCCTGGAGAATTCCATCGACTGTACAGTCCATGGGGTCGCAAAAAGTAGGACACGACTGAGCGACTTTCACTTTCACTTAAGTAGAAAAGGGCTGACATGTTCTGAGGGCACCAGACATCTGTCTCTCTTGAGATGAACTCAGTCAGCTCTTGGAGCTTTCCAGTCTGTTTAAAGACAGAGGAAGAACAGCTCAGAGACCAGGGACAGTTGGGGTGGAGTGAGTGGTGGCAAAGAGAGACTCAGTGATTAGATACATGTGAGATCTGAGATGAGAACCTTCCATTCTTTCCATGCTCTGTCAGCACCTCTGGAATAAGTCAGCATTTCTACTGAAAAGTGCACAATCCACACTAGCTTAGTAGCCCCTAGAAGTATTTATTGGTTTCTCAATAGTTGTGTAGACAAATGGCAGGACCATATCAATAGTTTCAAGCTCCCAGAAGTGACTGATATTAACCTTATCCCCTGGGAGATGTCCTTGGCTCCCAGATCTTGATTATTCAGGCAGAAATATTAACGCAGCCACACAGGGGTCTCTCCTGGGAATGCTGTAGTAAGAACATAAAGGTTTTTAGGGGGTTCTCAGTCTGTATTTGTTCTGCTGAGGATTTGCTTTTTTTCCCTGAGTATCAGTTGGGAGAAAGGATGATCTATAATATCAGTTTTTAGGATTAGACAGGAACTAGGTTTAGTGGGAACCCATCTTATTGTGTATATATCTTCTCCAGACATTTTAACCCAGGTGAAATATGGATAACAATGACCATCAAGGGCATCTTTGATAGGAAGGAAACCTCTCACAGAGGAGCATGAAGGTTTGGGCTTGTAGTGGAGCTAATATGAATACAGGGGTTGCGCTTGACTTTAGAAAGCCTATAGGAGCCCAGTCTGGGAATTCACTTTGTATGCACATACACACTGTGGGGCTTTTTTGGTCCCTGGAAGTGTTGCTTCTATCTTCTTGCCTGCTCCAGGTTCCCTGTATGGCTCCCAGAGTACCTGTGTGCTGTTGGGGATGGAGAAAGGGAAGGAAGTGACCATATCACCCTTCACTCCCAGTTGAGTGCAGACATTGAATGGGACATCTTTAATTCCACTCTGTGACAGACAAGTGGGAATGATTAAAAACAGGAATCAAAGGAAGGAAACAAAAAACCATAAATAAAACACTTGCTCCCCAGGTAATACTTACTATTGTCTCAGGGCCAAAGCTGCCCATCCTGATATATACAAGGATTTGCCTACAAAGTCTTTGATACTCCTCCCCTCAAGAGGTGGAGCTTTTCCTTCTAAGCGTGGACCAAATTTATTTTATGTTTTATTTTATATATTTATTTGGCTGTGCCAGGTCTCAGGTGCTGCTTGCAGAATCCTTAGCTGTGGCAGGTGGGATCTAGTTCCCCAACCAGGGCTCCAGCTTGGGTCCTCTGCATTGGGCATCTAAGCCACTGGCCTACCAGGGAAGTCCGAAGTGTGGAACAATTTTAGTGATTCACTTCTGGCCCACAGAGCATGGCAAAAGTGATGGAATATCACTTCCAAGATTAGGTTATAGAAAGAGTATGTCTCCCATCTCCCTCTGTCTTTCACTTTCTTTTTTGCTTTACTCACTGTGAAGAACAACATATCATGAGTAGCACTATGGAGAGGCCCGTGTGGGAAGGAACTGCAGCCTCCTGCCCAGTCATGTGACTGAGTTTGGGAGCAGATCCTACAGTACAGTCAGATCTTCACAGACTGCAGTTCTGACAGCTTGACTTAGCCTCCCAAGAAAGTCTGAGGCAGAACCACCCAGCTAAGTCACTCCCAGATTCCTGACCCCAGGAATCTTGTTGTTGTTCAGTCACTGCGACCCCATGGACTGCAGCCCGCTAGGCTCCTCTGTCCATGGGATTTCCCAGGCAAGAGTACTGGAGCAGATTGACATTTCTTTTTCTAGGGGATCTTCCCGACCCAGGGATCGAACCCATGCGTCCCCTGCTTGGCAGGTGGATTCTTTACCACTTAGCCACCTGGGAAGCTATTGAGACAATGATGGGTAATACACTTCAATGCTTTCAAAGTGGAGAGTCCCTCAGGGGTGGAGAGTACTGGGCTGATCTCCCTGGGGAAGGTTGTCATCTGCTTTAAGACTCCTACACATAAGCCAGAGTCTTCAAACAGAGAGAAATTCTTGAACCTAGAAGAAATGAGTTTTAAATAGGTTAAATATTATTATTACTCATACTAAAACGTTTTCATATATTTTTCCTCCCCAAAGAAATGTTGCATCAAGGTATGACATGTTCGTTTCTTTCAAACTTCTCCAACATCCCTAACTTTTTAAATTCAGCTGTGAACGTTGATCACAAACAAATAACTGTCAGTTGAAATCACTCATCTCCTAAGAAAGCAAATTCAGCCCTTAACTGCTTCATTTCACTGTTGGACATGGTTTGCTGCACAGAATGATAAATCCAAAAGGAATTTCAGGGTTGTGCATAGCTTATCTCAGGCCAATTCTATTAGGATGGTGCCAATTTATGTACAAATGAATCATTTAATGCTGGATAATCTAGAGATCAAATTGCCAACATCCGTTAGATCATCGAAAAAGCAAGAGAGTTCCAGAAAAACATCTATTTCTGCTTTATTGACTATGCCAAAGCCTTTGACTGTGTGGATCACAATAAACTGTGGAAAATTCTGAAAGAGATGGGAATACCAGATCACCTGACTTGCCTCTTGAGAAATCTGTATGCAGGTCAGGAAGCAACAGTTAGAACTGGACATGGAACAACAGACTGGTTCCAAATAGGAAAAGGAATACATCAAGGCTGTATATTGTCACCCTGCTTATTTAACTTATATGCAGAGTACATCATGAGAAACGCTGGTGTGGATGAAGCACAAGCTGGAATCAAGATTGCCAGGAGAAATATCAATAACCTCAGATATGCAGATGACACCACTGTTATGGCAGAAAGTGAAGAAAAACTAAAGAGCCTCTTGATGAAAGTGAGAAAGGAGAATGAAAAAGTTGACGTAAAGCTCAACATTCAGAAAACTAACATCATGGCATCCAGTCCCATCACTTCATGGCAAATAGATGGGGAAACAGTGGAAATAGTAGCAGACTTTATTTTGGGGGGCTCCAAAATCACAGCAGATGGTGATTGCAGCCGTGAAATTAAAAGATGCTTACTCCTTGGAAGGAAAGTTATGACCAACCTAGACAGCATATTGAAAAGCAAAGACATTACTTTGCCAACAAAGATCTGTCTAGTCAAGGCTATGGTTTTTCCAGTAGTCATGTATGGATGTGAGAGTTGGACTGTGAAGAAAGCTGAGCACTGAAGAATTGATGCTTTTGAACTGTGGTGTTGGAGAAGACCCTTGAGAGTCCCTGGAACTGCAAGGAGATCCAACCAGTCCATCCTAAAGGAGATCAGTCCTGAGTGTTCATTGGAAGGACTGATGTTGAAGCTGAAACTCCAATCCTTTGGCCACCTGATGCGAAGAGCTGATTCATTTGTAAAGACCCTGATGCTGGGAACGATTGAAGGTGGGAGGAGAAGGGGACGACAGAGGATCAAATAGTTGGATGGCATCACCGACTCAATGGACGAGTTTGGATAAACTCCGGGAGTTGGTGATAGACAGGGAGGCCTGGCGTGCTGCAGTCCATGGGGTCACAAAGAGTTGAACACGATTGAGTGGGTGAACTGAACTGAGTCTAGATGTGTTCCCAACTGTCCCCTCCTTAGGGAAGGGAGGAGCCTGCAAGCCTCAGGGGCTTCCAGGATACAGATGATCATCCTTGAAGGCCTGCCTTTGGAATCAGGGAGAGGAGAATATTTCTGGACCAGGTAATTAGGGGTTAACTTCAAGAGTGAGGAAGCTCATATACAAATTATTAACATCTAAGCTTAATGCCCTCCCACCGCCACAGTCACCCTCCACCCTAGGCTCCTAGCCACTTCTTTTAGCTACTGACTGACACTGGCAATGACCTTTCTGTTAATTCAACAAACATTTACCAAAGGCTTACATGGCTAAGTGCCCTGAGTAGACTAGGCCAGAATGCACTTATATAAAGATGTTAATAGGGTGGGAGTTTCTGATTCCTAAGCCTACCTAGGAATGATTCTGGAGATAGGTTGTTTGGGGAGGAAGAACCCAGTACTTGCACTTTTTTATTTTTAAAAATATTTAATTTATTTATTTGCCTGCATACTGGATTACAGATAAGTCTTAGTTGTGGCACACGGGATCTTGTTGTGGATCTTTCGTTGTAAGCACACTGACTCTCTCTAGTTGCATTGTGAAGCTCCAGAGCACACGGGCTTCAGTACTTGCAGTGCATGGGCTTAGTTGCTCCCAGGCATGTAGGATCTTCCTGGACTAGGGACCAAAGCTGTATCCCCCGCACTGCAAGGTGGATTCTTAACCATGGGACCACCAGATCATACATTCATTCTATGATCCTCGCTTGTAAAGAAAGCCCTGGGGAAGTGGATTCTCCTACCATACTGCCTCTCAATTCAGCTCCTAATATATCACAAATTCCTTTCCAGAGACCAGACAAGCGTTCTTCTCTCCCCCACCCTAAACCGCCCTGTCGCTGTCCCATATCCTCTTTCCTCCCTTCTCCCAATATGATGCTGTAATTTATTATATAGCATTATTTGAGTAGTTATCAGAACAGCTCAAAAAATCATGAGGATTATACAAGATAATCATAGTGTACATAGCAATAGGCCCATACCAGAAGTCTCATACCAGTCTCATGATGCCAGTGACACTGTTAGCTGTAAGAGGGAGGGGAATGAAGAAGAGAATGAATTTCTATTCACTGGACCCCCTCATTCCTGTTTCCACCAAAACACACAAAAATAGTGCCTACTTGGTCCCCATAAATTTTGGAGGTATCTTGAATGCCTCCCCATTTAATGTCAATAGAGCAGAATAATAGTGACAAAGGAGGAGTTATTCTGTACTTTCATTGAAAAAGGCAAGTA
Organism: Redunca redunca; assembly: GCA_006410935.1. Classification (NCBI taxonomy): domain Eukaryota; kingdom Metazoa; phylum Chordata; class Mammalia; order Artiodactyla; family Bovidae; genus Redunca; species Redunca redunca. The sequence goes on along the minus strand of SJYQ01005626.1, from coordinate 2,866 downwards.
CAGAAAGGCTGCCATGGAGATTTTAGATTTTTTTTTCTTTTGCAGCACCATTTGACTTGTGGGATCTTAGTTCTCCGTCCAGGGATCAGACCCATGCCCCTTGCATTGGAAGCACAGAGTCTTAACCAGTGGACTGCTAGGGAAGCCCCAGAGTTTAGATTTGATGAGTGTGCACCCACTGGAGTTAAGTCTGCAGAGCTGCTGACTACGCCATAAGGTGAGCCGAGAGGAAGCTGAGACAGCGGCAACCTCAAGACGATGCTAGTAACAATCTGAAATCCATGAGAAAAAGGACAGCTTGCTGAGGTCCAAGGCCCTCCAAAAGCAAGTCATCAAGTGAGAATAGGAACGACACAGACACTTCCTCTGTAACATGGGACTAGTTAGGCTACTACCCGCTTCATATCAGAGGGGCTCCAGGCAGTGAATTACAGATAATCAATTAGTTGACAGTGCCCAAGAACCTCCTGTCCATTAAGCACAGCAGAGAGTAGAATTAGAAAGGGTTGGCAGTAGAACTGTGCTTTGAGAATGATTAGAGCATGTATGTCTTGATTCCCTACTCCTGGTGACAGCTTCTCAGACCAGTGAACCCACTTGAATGTATACTACTTCTGGAAGAGATATTCATAAATTCCTGTCTCCTTTGTAAGGTGCTATAGTTTTTGCAAAAGGTTTGTGTAGGATGCTTCTATTGTGTATCTAATGTGTACAAATATGCATATGTCTCAATATGGTATATGTCTATATTTTGTATATGTGTGTATATCTATTACAAAATCAAGTTGACTTTTTCTTTTTTAATGAGTGGCTGGTGACTGAGCTAAAGGCTACAGAATGATAGGGCTCTAGTCAAGTCAGATTATTGTAGTAGCAATTTACCTGAAGCCTTTGGAATGACATGATGAATTGCCATGACTTATAAAACAACATGAGGTTCTTGGCAGCCTGACTCCAGCCAGAATGTTACAAGCCAGCAGTCATTAAAAATTCAATAAAACGGAACTTCATCTTAGTGCCATGACCAGAGTTAAAACATAGCTAAGCCACCAAGATCTTATGGGTTTAACACCACCCAATAGAGCTATGGGCTTAGAGCTCCCAAAACTGATACTTGAAAAATAATTCATTAGACAAGTCTTGCAGACAACATGACAGGTAAGGATACAGTCCTGAGAAAGAAACAGGATCCTTGCTTGTTTTTTCAAGTTTACAGGCACAAAAGCTGTGTAAGTGACAGGCTTTCTTTGGGATAGCAAGTTACTTTGCACTTCTGTTGGTGTAAGTGCCAAGGAGTAGATGAAATTAACCTCAGTGAAGCCTTTGGTGAGATTTTTGAAACCCTGGCACCAAGTGTTTGTTTAGGAAGTTCTTTTATCCACTAGGTGTTCCCAGGTGGCACTAGTGGTAAAGAACCCGCCTGCCAATGCAGGTTAGACGTAAGAGACACCAGTTCGATTCCCTGGGTCAGGAAGATCCCCTGGAGAAAGGAATGGCAATCCACTCCAGTTTTGTTTCCTGAAGAATCCCATGGACAGAGTAGCCTGGCAGTTTACAGTCCATACGGTCACAGAGTTGGACATGACTGAAGCGATTTAGCACAGCACTGCCATCCTACCCAGTAGCACAGAAATGGCTTGTTAAATGATCCCAGTAGTAACCATCCAAGGAACTCCTTGGAATCCTCTATTAGCTCCTTACAGGCTTCCCAGGTGGCTCAGTGGTAAAGAATTCTGTCAATGCAGGAGACTCGGATTTGATCCCTGTGTCGGGAAGATCCCTTGGAGAAGGAAATGGCAACCACTCCAGTATTCTTGCCTGGAAAGTCCCTTGGACAGAGGAGCCCGGCGGGCTGCAGTCCATGGGTTCATAAGAGTCGGACACAACTTAGTGACTAAATAATAATTCTTCTGTTAGCTTGTGTTGTCATTCAGCTCCTATCCAATCACTGACAGGAAGAAATTAGGGGAACTCATCCTTTTGTGAATACTGGCCTGTCTCTTTAAGGCTGAAGGCTTGACCATCAGTCTCCATTTAATCTATCACTGATAAAGTTATCAAGTAACCTAGTGTCTGCTAAATGAGCTATAAGAAAACACCTTAGAAATACAAAGGGATTGCACTGTGACGTGTAGGCCAAAGCTAACTCTACCTAAGAGGGTGGAGAAGGAAATATACTGGTTGCTTCCACCTACATCCTGATGACATTAATTTAGAATTCCTTTTCTGTCCTTTTGAGAATTGGTTACAGTGAGCACAAAAACAGCGTGCTTGGCTTATTTACTCAATGTAGTGCTTGCACTGTACAGAGTATGCCAACCCTCCCACTGCTCCCAAGAAGCGTGGGGTGTGTGTGCTGGGGGGGTGACCCAGGGAAGGGAAACTGACTTTGACTGGGGAGAGGGAAGCAAGAGTTTCAGTTGAAATAATTTATCAGCAAAACCTGGAAAATGCCGAGCAAGAGGGCACTCTTAATAATCATGCTGCAACATGGTGCCGACTGGGACCACACCCAGCAAACAAATAGGTAAAGATCATCCTACTTTGAAAATTAGGTCAGGACCTAACCTTCCAAAGTCTTCCTTCATAGATCAGTTGGTTAAGAATCCACCTGCAATGCAGGAGACCCCGGCTCGATTCCTGGATTGGGAAGATCCACTGAAGGGATAGGCTACCCACTCCAGTACTTAGGCTTCCCTTGTGACTCAGCTGGTGAAGAGTCCACCTGCAGTACAGGAGACCTGGGTTCAATCCCTGGGTTGAGAAGATCCCCAGCAGAAGGGAAAGGCTACCCACTCCAGTATTCTTAGGCTTCCCTTGTGACTCAGCTGGTGAAGAGTCCACCTGCAGTACAGGAGACCTGGGT
>SJYQ01005622.1:62792-84203 GCA_006410935.1 Redunca redunca | reverse complement strand
ATGCCTTGCACCAATAAGTTTCCAGCCTTTTCCAAGGGGCTGTGTGTGTGTGTGTGTATTCAGGGATACCTTCAACAACATGATAAGTTTGCAGTACTGCCTTAGCCTTCATTTCCTGTTTGCTCAGAGACTCAACATCAGCCAAAGGTGAGGGATTTAAGACTTTCTTAGGTATTTCCTTGACTTCCACACATGTATGGCCTTCTCTGTGCCCAGGAATATGTTAGGGCTTTCCAAAGCTTCCTGTGGACATATGATTCCTCAGGTTTTCCTTTAAAATTTTTCACTTTGTTGTTTGTCCCAGCTGGTATTGCCGTCTCAGGCAGCTGAGATTTTTAAACCACTGTCACTGATTTTCTTCTCTTTTCTCTTTTAAAACATATTAGAGTTAAGGCGGTTCCCACTGAGGGAGCTCTGAATCAGGTCAAATGAAACAGCTGCTGAAAATGGCCCTTTTCTAGGGAGGTGCCATTTAGGTCAAATAGTAACACTTCTCTGGAAATGGTGCTGCTTGGAGACTTCCAGTCCCAGTTTACCCCCCATCTCACCCTTAAGAGATTGCTGAATGTCACAGCTACTGCTCTTGTAAAGCTATTGTTTTTCAAGCTGCCACAGAGCTAGGAAGATAGACAAGGAAATAGAATAAATTAAATGTCACAGAGTTTGGTCTCATGAAAGTCAGTTGGTTTTCTTCAGTAAGCGCTTTTTAGTTGTTAATTCCAGAGTTGATTTGGTTGTTTCTAGAGTTCTGAAAAAGTTGATTTGCCAGCTTTGCCAGTGTTCTGAATAGCTCAAATGGTAAAGAATCTGCCCGCAATGTAGGAGACCTGTGTTCAATCCTTGGGTTGGGAAGATCCCCTGGAGAAGGGCACGTTGACCCACTCCAGTATTCTTGCCTGGAGAATTCCATGGGCAGAGGAGCCTGGAGGGCTACAGTATATGGACTCGCAAAGAGTTGGACACGACTGAGCAACTGACACACACACACTCTTAGTTTTCATGTGGGAGTGGATTTTTGGAGAGCGTTGATTCTGCCGTTCTGTAAGTTCTTTCTTCTTTTCCTTTTGTCATGACTGTTCAAAAAAAATTAACGGCTTTTATTTTTTAGAGCAGTTTTACAGAAATTTTAGGCAGAAGGTACAGAATTCTCATGTATTCCCTTAACTCTTATACACAGTTTCTCTATTATTAACTTCTTGTATTAATGGGGAATATTTGTTTCAATTAATGAGTTAATATTGAAACATTATTATTAACTAAAATTCATAGTTTACATTAGGACTCACTTACAGTGCTTTGAACCAGAAAGTTGTGTGTACATTCTGTGGACTGACAAAAGCATAATAGTGTGTATCTACTGTTACTGTATCATACGGAATACTTTCACTGCTCTTGAAACCCCACATCCTCCATCTATTCATCCTTTTCTTCCCTCTCAACCCCTGCCCCCGGAAACATTCTTGACAAACAGTGAAACAGTGATCTTTTTACTGTCTCCATAGCTTTGCCTTTTAAACAGAATGCCATACAGTTGGAAACAGAATGTAGCCTTTTCAGATCAGCTTCTTTTAGCAGTATGTATTAGAGGTCCCTCCATGTCTTTCTGTGGCTTTATCTCACTTAAGAACAGTCATTTCTCCTTATCACTAAGAAAGAGTCCATTGTATGGATGAACTGAAGAACCCACCTACCGGTGAAGGTAGATGTAAGAGATGTGGGTTTGATCCCTGGGTCGCTAAAATCCCCTGGAGCAGGGCAAGACAACCCACTCCAGTATTCTTGCCTGGAGAATCTCATGGTTAGAGGAGCCTGGCAGGCTGCAGTCCATAGGGTTGCAAAGAGTTGGACACAACTGAAGTGACTTAGCACACTCGCACGTGCTCGTCTGGATGAACTGCAATTTGCTTATCTGTTTACCTACTGAAGGATGTCTCGACTGCTTCCGAATTTGGTAATTATGAATAAAGCTGCTCTAAACATTTATGTAGGTAATTATTCAACTCATTTTGTTAAATATTAAGAGGCATGACTGTGGCATTATATTGTAAGAGTATATTTAATTTGGGCTTCCCAGATGGTGCTCGTGGTAAAGAACCCGCCTGCCAATGCAGGAGATAGAAGAGACCAGGGTTCAATCCCTGGGTCCAGAAGATCCCCTGGAGGGGAGGGCATGGCAGTCCACTCCCGTATTCTGGCCTGGAGAATCCCATGGACAGAGGAGCCTGGCAGGCTGCAGTCCATGGGGTCCCACAGAGTCGGACTCAAGTGCAGCGACTTAGCATGAACACACACACGCATAGGTGTTTAGTTTGGTAAGAAATTGCCGTGGTTGTGCAGTCACTTCTCTCCAGCAGTGAGTAGGAGCTCCTGCTGATGCATACCCTTGTCAGCATTTGGTGTTGTGGATTTTGATCATTCTGATAGGTGTTCAGTGGCATTTCATTGTTGTTTTAATTTGCAGGTCTCTAATGGTATGATTTTAGGCATTTTTGTTCATATACTTGTTGGCTATATCTGTGTTTTGTCTTAGTGAGATGTCTGTTTAGATCTTTTGCTCATTCTTAAAATCGGGTTATCTGTTTTCTTGTTGAACTTTAGGAGTTCTTTATATATTTTAGATACCAATCCTTTGTCAGATACATTTATTACCAATATTTTCTCCAGTCTGTGTTTTGCATTTTCATAATGATATTTTTCATAGAACACATATTTTTAATTTTATGCTGGACAACTTGTCAGTCTTTTCTTTCATGGGTTGTACTTTTTGTGTCATATCCAAAAACATATTGCCAAAGCCACCTAAATTTTCATTGTTACTTTGCAGTTTTGCATTTCATATTTAGATCTTTGACCAGTCAGTGTTCAGTTAATTTTTGTGAAAGGTGTGCAAGGTGGTTTTTTTTTTTTTTTGGTGTATAAATGTCTAATTGTTTCAGCACTATTTGTTGAAAAGACTGTCCTCTCTCCTTTGAATTGCCATTGCTCCTTCACTAGGGATCAGTCAGTTCAGTTCAGTTGCTCAGTCATGCCCGACTCTTTGTGACCCTGTGGACTGCAGCACGCCAGGCTTCCTTGTCCATCACCAGCTCCTGGAGCCTGCTCAAACTCATGTCCATCATGTCAGTGATGCCATCCAACCATCTCATCCTCTGTCGTCCCCTTCTCCTGCCTTCAGTCTTTCCCAGCATCAGGGTCTTTTCCAAAGAGTCAGTTCTTCGCATCAGGTGGCCAAAATATTGGAGTTTCAGCTTCATCTTCAGTCCTTCCAATGATTATTCACGACTGATTTCCTTTAGGATTAACTGGTTTGATCTCCTTGCAGCCCAAGGGACTCTCAAGCGTATTCTCCAACACCACAGTTCAAGAGTATCAATTCTTCAGTGCTCAGCTTTCTTTGTAGTCCAACTCACATCCATACGTGACTACTGGAAAAACCATAACTTTGACTAGATGAACCTTTGTCAGCAACATAATGTCTCTGCTTTTTCAACGTAATGCCTCTGCTTTTTAATATGCTGTTTAGGTTGGTCATAGCTTTTCTTCCAAGGAGCAAACATCTTTTGATTTCATGGCTGCAGTCACCATCTGCAGTGATTTTGGAGCCCCCCCGAATAAAGTCTCTCACTGTTTCCATTGTTTCCCCATCTATTTGCCATGAAGTGATGGAACCCGATGCCATGATCTTAGTTTTTTGAATATTGAGTTTTAAGCCAACGTTTTCACTCTCTTCTTTCACTTTCAACAAGAGGCTCTTTAGTTCTTAGCTTTCTGACATAAGGGTGATGTCATCTGCATATCTGAGGTTATTGATATTTCTCCCTGCAATCTTGATTCCAGCTTGTGCTTCGTCCAGCCCAGCATTTCTCATGATGTACTCTGCATTAAGTTAAATAAGCAGGATGACAATATACAGCCTTGACATACTCCTTTCCCAATTTGGAACCAGTCTGTTGTTCCATGTCAAGTTCTAACTGTTGCTTCTTGACCAACATAACAGATATCTCAGGAGGCAGGTCAGGTGGTCTGGTATTCCCATCTCTTGAAGAACTTTCCACAGTTTGTTGTGATCCACACAGTCAAAGGCTTTGGTGTAGTCAATAAAACAGAAGTAGATTTTTTCTGGAACTCTGTTGCTTACCAAGGATCAGTTGACTGTATGGGTGAATTTTTGGACCTTCTATTCTGTTCCATTAATCTTTTTGTCTCTATCACAGTCTTGATTACTGTCAGTTGATACAGAAAGTCTGTAAGATAATATCAGTGTTCTGACTTTCTTATTCTTCAGTATTGTGTTGGGTATTCTGGGTCTTTTGCCTGTTCATATAAACTTGAGAATCACTGTTAATATCCACAGAATATCTTGTTTGGATTTTAATTGAGATTATGTTGAACCTAGCATTAAAGAATAGATAACCATGATGTTAAAAATATATGTGTTTAACTTTTAATATACCATTTCTATTAATAGTGAGAAAAAAGCTAAAGGTTTTGTGAAGTCAAACTGTGATTGAGATTAGGAGATAAATGAGAAAGAAGAATCCCCAAATCTCTCTCTTTCTCTCTCTCTCTCTCACACACACAGAGTATCTCCACTCGTCATTCTAACCTATGAATCACAAGTCTTGAGTTTCACACATATCTTAGTCATAAAGAAGCTCTGATAGAAGTGGAGAAGAATGTAAATGTATGGATAGAGCCATCTAATTTGGGGAGATTACTTTGAAATGGCAATAAGTGAGTAGGCAGCCAAGTGATTATTTGATGTGTGGATTGAATAGCAGGTGCTGCTCCTGTATATGGTTTAAATGTAAATTGGTTTTGAAAAAGCTTATTTCTTAGATTCCTTTTTGTAGATATTCTAATCCTTTTTTTGGTTGTTGTTGATTTTATTGGCTGTACTTATAGAACAATGTTAAATGATACTGATGATAGTGAGCGTTTCATTCTTACGCTTCTTAACCACTGAGGTAATTTTGACCTTCATCCGTACCTGTATTGGTTCATTTCTTCATGTCCACCAGCCTATTTGGCCTGTGATTGACCACATAGGTTCTGCCTTTGCAAACACACTGCTCGCCTTCCAGTGTTTTCTCCAAAGCAGCTTGAAGTCTTCTGCTGCTTTCCTGGCCTGATTTCTCTTCTAGGAGTCAGTGATTGTCAGAATCTGCACAGAAGCACACATTCATGGCTGTCCAGCTAACGTGAGGTGTTTTGGCCGGTCCTCTTTGTCTCATATTTTTGCCTCTCATTCTTTTTCAAAGATGCAGATTTTCCTTTGGGAACTGCATCATCTTCTCAGAAGGTGAAATCTCAAAAGCTTCATTATCTTGTTTTTCCTTCTGCTTTAAAGTCTCTCTTTATTTTCTGAAAATAGCCTCTCATAGAGTTGCTTTCTGTCTCAGTTTTGTCTTCGTCTTTGTACCTTCTCAATTATACTCATTTTATTCCCCAGCAACCTTCAAATGGCCCTCATTGAGATGTTATGTTATCTCCACCTTACTTTCATATGGTTTAGTAACAGTTTACACCCATATTAATAGAGCATTGTGTCAACATTTATCAGTTGGGTAATCTAGGAAAAGGGTATATGGCATTATAGTGTTCTTTTGACATTGGCGTTAGAAAAAATTTTCAATATGAAGAAGTTAGAAATTATTGATAGTAATAGTAATACATCAGTAATTGGTTTTTGCCTAACAATTATTATATATCAAGTACCAATCCAAGAACTTTAGCATATATTATTGCCTCATTTAATCCTTTTACCAACCTAGTAAAAGTCAGGAAAATGAAACATAGATAAAGTAACTTGCCCTTTGTGTTATATAGCCAGTGAGTGACAGCTGAGATTTGAACTCAGATAATCTGCATTAATTGGATAATGTAAAAATGAATAAATCCTTGTTTTTAAAGGGCTTATAATCAGAGGTGACATGTATGCAGGTTTCTTTGATTTATGCTATAAAATAAGTTGTGGATCATAAAACAGTTTTATCTAGTTGTAGGTCATTAAGACTTGGACGAGATATAAGTTTAGTTTTGGGTCTCATGGTGGAAGTATTAGAAATGCAACTTAAGGCATATGAACTTTATTTGGTAGGCTCTGGACAGCACTGAGAAAATCTATGGCCCAAAGATATTGAGTATTTTCAATAGGTAGTTACTATTGGCCAACATAAAGACTTAAGTTCTAGGCTGGAGCCGTGTCTTTTACACTCTTTTGGCTTCTCTAGGTGCCAGTCCTTTGTCCGCATAATCAGTTAGTGATCAAGACCTTTTGACCCTTTCTTTGAAATGTTTCTAATGCATCACTTCCTTACATATGGTTCATATTTATGCCTAAATTTAATATAAGCCATTATTCCATTCCTGATTCATGCTTTGGCAGTCTCTGGTAATTGGCTATGGATTAAAAAGTCGGTCTGAGGGAGGCAAGTATACTGAGGGATGAAGTAGAAGAATGAATTGGATTCAGGCTGTTTGTGGTCCCCTAAGCCATATGTGAGAGTCTCCTTGTCCCTGACAAACACGCACTTTCGTGCCATTTCTTTTTATTTTCTTTTCCTAGAAACCTTTCACCTTTCATTTCTGCTCAACTCAAACTTTGTACTTTATAGTTCATCCCAAGTTCTTTCCTATTCAAAAAAATTTCCCAAATTATGTCAGCTTTTTCTCCAAGAACATAACTCTTGTCTCTACTATTCATTTGCCAGGTGATTCTTTTTGTCTTACTACTTGAATAATTTTTCATTACTCTGTATATATCTTGTCTATTCAGTTACAGATGGTAAAGTCATAGTAATAATTATCATTATTTAAAATTTAATAATTCAACTATATTTTGAATCAACAAAGATAAAATAATTAAATGTGAACAAATTAGGGTCTTATCTGTGGATCAGCATTTAAATGTTCTTAAAAATCTCTTTGTTGGGTTGAAAGGAAAATCAGGCCTGAAATCAAGTCTGAGAAGTAGCTTCAGAGAAGAATAATTACCTTATGAAAACCAAGCTCATATTGAATATTTGAGAATTTAGAGATTTGGGAATATTTGTTAAAACCTAGAAAATTTATTAGAAAATGTATTTCTACTTTTGAAATTTAATGCATCCATGAATTTAAGTTTAANTCTACTTTTGAAATTTAATGCATCCATGAATTTAAGTTTAATCCTGATATGTTAATGTAGATGTTATATTGGAGAGAATACTTTTTTAGTGTATTATTTTAAGTATTGAAATTTTACATATATCACAAGTTCTTATATTAAAAACTAACTGGGATTATGTGTAATGTGAATGAAGTAATTTTTAGATTGCTATAGCTGTGACTGCTGGTTAAAACATTCTGTTTTTCACATTACCCCTAGTTTTTATTTCCTCTTATTCAACATGTGTGTTATTGTATGGAACAAAGGAAACTTTATAATTTTTAAAAAAAATTAAAAAAGATTTTTTTTTAAGGTAGTTTAAGATTAGGAAATATGTGGTGTGTTTAAGATTTTGGTAAAACCTTGTTTAATCTTTACTGGAAAAGATGGTTTATCAGCAATGTAAAAACAAAAGAAGAATAACAGTATATTTGTCTTAACTATCTGCTGGAACTTCCCAGAAATAGGAGTCCAGGGGTATATCTAAACTGGGAATTAAGGAGGGGAACAGCTAAAAAATGATGTGAAGTTTAAGAGAGTAAAATTAAAAGCTAAAGATCAATCAGTGCAGAAAAGTAAAATAAATATAATTTTTTCCAGGCAAGACCTTTCCCCAGAGGTTTTTGTTTCTACTCTAGTTCCTAAAGAAAAAGCTTTACGTAACCAATGTGTAAAATACACAAAAGGAGGGAGTGCAGATGATAACTGTGTCAGTGGCAACTAGAATTGATTAAAATTTTCAGTGAAAACAAATTCACTATCTGGGATGAGTAAAAGTCAAAAGGCTTTGTGATAATAAATGATTTGTAATAATCACTGTAATAATATCATAATCTTTATTTCTTTCTGAAATTATATTGTATATCTTTTCCCTCCAACTTCTTCCCCTGCCCTTCCAGAGGCTCTCCCTATAGAGAATCTCCTTTGGGTCATTTTGAAAGCTATGGAGGGACCCCCTTTTTCCAGGCTCAGAAGATGTTTGTAGATGTACCAGAAAATACGGTGATACTGGATGAGATGACCCTTCGACATATGGTTCAGGATTGCACTGCTGTAAAAACTCAGTTACTCAAGCTGAAACGGCTGCTGCATCAGGTTAGTACATAGGGAACATTTTCAGCTCTGATATTTTGAATTGCAAATGGATTGACTTCACTTTTTTTTTTAAAGTAAAGTTGAGTTTCTAATGACTATTTAGATTTGTGGAGAAATAATGGTTGTAAATAGTACCGAACAGAAACTCTTCTGAGAGGAAAAACACTTGGGGTTTTGCATGATGGTCTTTGTGAAGTCACCAGCATTTATGAGCTATATAATATTTGGTGAGCTCTCTGCTTCTGTTTCCTCATTTTCATAGTACCTATGTTGTAAGGTTGTTAAGAGAGCTAGAGTTCATGGTTACAAATTGAGTGATTTAATACCTGAAACATAGTAGGTGTTCAGTCATCAGTGCCACTATACTTCAGCACTATACTGCTACTATAATTTCAGCTAAGTGAGAAATAAGAAACAGCATTTTATATAATCATAGTCACATAATCCCACTTTGGTTTGGAACCTTCGAGTTTAAACTTCCCCAGTCTTCTCATTTTTTTGGAGAAAACATGGACTCAGAGCAGTGGTGCGCTCGTCCACGTGGTGAGCTGATAGTAGAAGCTGGCTTCTGATTCAGTAGTATTTTCTTGGTTTGAATAGTTAACACATACATTTCCAATGTAAATTAAAAAAACTAAGGAATAAAATACTAACTTTAAGTCAGGAATATCTGTAGTTTTAAATCTATATTTGTGTTTTGTAGACTGGGCAAGTTTAACTTAAAATTATGGTTGAGGAAGAACAGTCTGGATTCTCTGCACAACTTACTTTTTGAGTTACCTTCCTCAGGATTGTTGCCTTCCTCCAGCTTGTTATGAGCAGGGACCACGTCTTAGAATTTCTGGTGGCCATCCAAACCATTTGGAGGCCGTAAAGGCTACTTGAAGTGAAGTGAAGTGAAGTGTGGCTCCTCTGTTAGTAACTACAACTACTGTGAATATCCTCCTAGTCATGTAAATAGTTTTATAGTACTCAGTTATGCTGAGTTATGCTGGACTGCTCTTCTCTATTCTTGTAGATATTTGAGTAGTTTGAATAGTCCCCCTTTTAAAAAAGATTTATTCACATTTTTTTGGCTTTTTGTTGCTATGCATGGACTTTGTGTAGCTGTGGCGAGGGGGTGCTCCTCTCCATTGCGGTGCCTGGGCTTCTCGTTGTGGTGGCTTCTCTTGCTGTGGAGCACAGGCTGTGGGCGCACAGGGTCCAGAGCACTGGCCCAGTAGTTGTGGTGCACAGGCTTAGTTGGTCCGCGGCATGTGAAATCTTCCTGCACCAGGGATCGAAACCATGTCCCGTGCTTTGGCAGGAGGATTCTTAACCACTGGACCATTAGAGAAGCCTTGATACTTGACTGCCTTCTTAAAAGACACCTGTCTGTGTAAGGCCAGGAGCAAGAAAGTGGAGAATCCTTTTCGGATCTGAGATTCTTAGATTTCTCTCGAGGCAGAAAGAGATTCAGTGATTCAAATACCCAGACAGAGTTTACATCTTAGTTTAACTGTAACTGCTACTGCTAAGTTGCTTCAGTCGTGTCCGACTCTGTGTGACCCCATAGACGGCAGCCCACCAGGCTACCCGTCCCTGGGATTCTCCAGGCAAGAACACTGGAGTGGGTTGCCATTTCCTTCTCCAGTGCATGAAAGGGAAAAGTGAAAGTGAAGACGCTCAGTCGTGTTTGACTCCTACCAGGCTCCTCTGTCCATGGGATTTGCCAGGCAGGAGTACTGGAGTGGGGTGCCATCGGCTTCCCTGAACTGTAACGAAGAGATACACCCAGACACAAACAGGGTAAAGCTAGTACTAACTCCAAATACATATTTAACACATTTCAGCTACTTCTCACCTCTTCTACCTTTTCTTTCCAATGTCTCTGAAGCTCCTGATAAAAAAATCTTCTAAAGATTTCAGATTGACTTTATCCTTTGTTTATGTAGAGAAAACAAAATTATGAGAAGAAAATTGCAGAGTCTGTTTAAGATATCTTTAACATTTCCCAAAATGCTGATAGAAGTTAAAAGCTGAATTAGTCCAGTATTTTGTATAACAGCCTCTTAATTTGTCCCTTTTAGTAATTTTAAAAACTTCAGTGTGATACATGTACATGATTTAAAAAAAAATCACATAGTATCCAGAAGCTTAATGAAAAAAGCAATATTTCTGTCCTTCTCCCCACTTGAGCCAGCCTTTTCTAATCTGAACAGGTTACTAAGTGTCTTTAGAATTATCATACACAGATTTCTTTCATCATCTGCTAGGATTGAGACTGTTATTTCTTGGATAATTTATCTACTTTTTTCTTAGTTTGCTCTTGTATTTAGCAGGAATATATCCTTAATTTACTTCCTAAGAGAGGGCAAATGGATGGTACTTTTTTCCTAGCTGATACGTCATTGAAATCTTATCTACTCTCATATTTAGTTTATAGTAATAGTTTGGCAGGGATGGAATACTTTGGCTGGTATAGAAGTGAGTTTTTCCTTAGAAATTTGAAGTCATTTCTTTTCTAGAATCTAGTTTAGCCACTGAGAAAAGTCTACTACATTCTAATCCATCTTACCTTGTGTTTTGTCTGTTTTTAATCTCTCTGGGAGATTTTTAGTGTTTTATTTCGGGCAGTTTGCAGTTTCAGTGAAGTCCTGGGATTTAAATTTTGTTGTACTCGTTCTTATTCCACTTAATGTATAGGTAATCACTGAGTTTTGTGAAGATTCATGTGGTTTGAAATTTCCTTAAGTCATTTCTGTGATTGTTTTATTTATCTTGTTTTCTCTGGGTGTCTGAGTGTATCTTTCTGGAATTCTTGGTAATCCAAACTAGGATTTATGAGTTTTCAGTCTTTTTTCTTTCATATTTCCCTTTTCTTTGAGTTTGATTATGTTTTCTGGTGTATTTCCTCACCTTCATATTCCAGCTCCCTGTTTCTGTTGAATTATTTATCTTGGCAGTTGTATTTTCAGCTTCTAAGAGCTCTTTATTGCATGGCTTTTTCATATCATTCAGTTCTGATTTTGTCTTACTTTGTTAGTAAATATATTAAGTAGCTTGTTTCTGTTGTGTTTTGTTAAGATTTCTCAAGTTCCCTACATTATTATCTCTTCATAAATGGTCATTTTGCTTTTTGTGTTTTAGTTTCGCTTTCTTTTGGAATATTTCTTCAGATACATAATGAGTCTTTGTTGTTTATTAATATTTAAGATTAAAGGGAAAGAAAGTTGATTCAGGACTCTTTACGCATGGGTTGGTCTTGTCAGCTGGCCGGCTTCACTTTACAGTGACACATGAATATTAGTGGACCCTCAGTACTTAACTAAGTAGAGTGTTTTTCCTTCTCAGGTTGTTACTGTTTCTCCAGAGAAGAAGCTTCTGCTTTTTTTTTCTTCTTGGAATAGAGGTAGAAGACTGGGAATCTGTTCTTGCCTTATGCAGACTTCCAGTTAATTCTCATATTTCTAACCCACATGAGCGTGAATGGTTTTGCTCATCCATTTTCTTCACTCTTAGTTCATTATTTTCCCTGTTTGCTTTTATCATATTTTCACATTCAGCATCTGTTTTGACCTTGGAATGAGAAATGAAAAATGTGGAGTAGTGAAAAGTACATGATGGTATCTCTTTGATATTTTTCTTTGGGATTACAAAATATTTGATCCTGATGATTCATACCCTGGCTCCCTGGCATGAGCCTGTGTGTTTTATGAACTATCAGGTATGCCATACAAGTGTTTTGTTTTGTTGTTTCCTCTCAGCTCCAGGGTTGAGAATAAAGCCAGTAGTGTGTCTCGCACATAATTCTCTTGTCTGTCAGTCTCTGGCTCTCTGTTCCTCTCTCTCTGTGTCTGTGTATGGGGGGAATGGATGCATGGGTGCAGTGCCAGGTGGGCTGTTTACAGCAGTAGCGTCCTGCGTGAGTGCACTACGAGTAGAGGAGCTGCTGAATGATTGCCACGTGGTGGCAGAGAACCACAGAAAAGCCAGGGAACTCAAGCTTCTCTATCCCCAGACTTTTTTCATCATAACGGGACCACCAAGTTCATGAAATACACATAAAAAGAGCGTATACAGCATAAGGGTACCCTTTAATGAATAACAGGACACAGTCTTATATTTACCACCCAGGTTAAGGGATGAGACGTTAAGAAGTGTTCATTCTTCACTGCAGTATCTTCCCTTTCCAGAATCTAGTACTTCCCTCATATCTTTTTCTGTTAATTTTTGGCCATCTCTGTTGGCTCAGATGGTAAAGCATCTGCCTGCAGTGCAGGAGACCCAGGTTCGTTTTCTGGGTCTGGAAGATCCCATAGGGAAGGGAATGGCAACTCACTTCAGTATTCTTGTCCTGGAGAATATTGTGGACAGAGGAATCTGGTGGGCTACAGTTCATGGGGTCACAGAGTCTGACATGACTGAGTGACTAACACTTTCACTGTCTGTGTCCCTATAAATATACTCGTTTTGTCTCTTAGAACTTTATATAAATGAAATTATAGTGTAAGTATTTCTCTGTGAATTGCTTCTTCCATTCAGCATTTTATTTAAGGTTCTTTGATATTTATGTTTAGTTCTGCTTCATTTTCATTTTTTTATTCTCCAATTCTGAACAGTTTCTTTCTCCATTTTACTATTGATGTCCATTTTGTTTTTTTCCCAGGGTTGTTTGTTTTGTTTTGTTTTGTTTTTTTCTATGACAAATGATATGAAGTATTCCTGGTATACATGCGTGAAAATTCATCTGAAATAACTAACTAGGAGTGAAATTTCTGTGTCATGGGGCATAAAAATATTCCAGAAATAGGAAGCTATTTCCCCAAATTGTTCAATCTGTTTCACTCTTTTCAAATAGTAAATGCTTTTTTGCATTGTTCTACATCTGAGCAGCACTTGATATTATCAGACTTCTTAAATTTTTGTCATGTGATGGGACTTCAGTGGTGTTTAATTGTGGCTTTATTCTGCATTTCAAAATCAGGAAATTTTGAAACATTGACACATTACTACCATTTAATCCTCAGAGCCTGTTCAGATTTTTCCCTTTGTCTTGGGGTTCAGTTCAGTTCAGTCACACAGTTGTGTCCGATTCTTTGCAACCCCATGAA
Organism: Redunca redunca; assembly: GCA_006410935.1. NCBI lineage: Eukaryota > Metazoa > Chordata > Mammalia > Artiodactyla > Bovidae > Redunca > Redunca redunca. The sequence continues at coordinate 70,865 of SJYQ01005622.1, read as the reverse complement.
CTGCAGCACGCCGGGCCTCCCTGTCCATCACCAACTCCCGGAGTCCACCCAAACCCATGTCCATTGGTCGATGATTCTGTACAACCATCTCATCCTCTGTTGTCCCCTTCTTCTCCTACCTTCAATCTTTCCCAGCATCAGCATCTTTTCAAATGAGTCAGCTCTTCGCATCAGGTGGCCAAAGTATTGGAGTTTTAGCTTCAACATTAGTCCTACCAATGAACACCCAGGACTGATCTCCTTTAGGATGGACTGGTTGGATCTCCTTGCAGTCCAAGGGACTCTCAAGAGTCTTCTCCAACACCACCACAGTTCAAAAGCATCAATTCTTCAGTGCTCAGCTTTCTTTATAGTCTAACTCTCACATCCATACATGACCACTGGAAAATCCATAGCCTTGACTAGATGGACCTTTGTTGACAAAGTAATATCTCTGCTTTTTAATATGCTGTCTAGGTTGGTCATAACTTTGCTTCCAAGGAGTAAGCATCTTTTAATTTCATGGCTGCAGTCACCATCTGCAGTGATTTTGGAGCCCAGAAAAATAAAGTCAGCCACTGTTTCCCCATCTATTTGTCTTGATGTAGTATTCTTTATAACAGAAAAATCTGGTTTACCATCACATGTTGCTTTTAAAAGTTGTCATGTTTTTGTAGATTTCTTCAAACTGTGATACTTCCTCAGTTTTCTTTTCACTTTGATGACCATAATATATTTACTCTTTTAACCAATTCTACTGACAGTGGCACCCCACTCCAGTACTCTTGCCTGGAAACTCCCATGGATGGAGGAGCCTGGTGGGCTGCAGTCCATGGGGTCGCTAAGAGTTGGACACGACTGAGTGACTTCACTTTCACTTTTTACTTTCATGCATTGGAGAAGGAAATGGCAACCCACTCCAGTGTTCTTGCCTGGAGAATCCCAGGGACGGGTAGCCTGGTGGGCTGCCGTCTGTGGGGTTGTTCAGATTCGGACACGACTGAAGTGACTTAGCAGCAGCAGCAGCTGACTGTAATCAGCTTCTCACTGCCTCTCTTGTGCACTTGACCTCCTCACCTCTCTAAGATTCTGAATCTCCATGCCTGGCTACTCTCCCGTGAACACCTTCCTCACCCTGCTTGGGCTCTGACTCCTTGTCAGCCTCGTGGATTCTGACCCACCACACCAGTCTCCTCTTCCTGTGGATGCCACTTCACTCTGCTTGGGCTTGCCACTGCAGATGTCAGCTGATGCTTGCACATGGGTGCCTTCTTAACCCTACTTGGGTCTGACACCTGACACTGGGCCTTTTCCTGCAGAGATGCCCTCTTCATGCTGCTTGAGCTCTTATAGCTCTCTAAAGGCCCTCCTAAAAAAAATAATAATAAAAAATAAAGGCCCTCCTGTGGGAGTGTGCCCACTCAAACCACCCTGCTTAGGCTTACAGCCCATATCAGGCTGTACATATATCCTCCTCTTTCTATTCAGATTTGACTCTGGTATCAAATTGTTTTCCCATCCCCTCTGTGTATGCCCTTTTCAGTCTTTTAAGCTCTGACATGCCTTGGTAAGCTGGCCACTGGCAGGGACCTGTTTTTCAACCTCCTTAGATTCTGAAACCCTGTGCTGGGCTGTCCTTTTTGGTTAGAGACTTATTTACTTATTTATTTATTTTTGCCTCATTCAGGAAGATAAAGGAAAGTGAGGAGGAAAAAGAAGCAAATTAAAAAAAAATGATTGACTTTATCAAGGTAGAATTTGCATTCGAATGAATTGTGCCTATCTTAAGTATATACTTTGAGTTTTGATGAATATATACAGCTGTGTGACAACTACCACAACAGTCAAGATATAGGACATTTCTGTTGCTGCTAAAATTCTCTCATGTCCCTTTGTAGTCAGTCTTCTCTCAAACCTGGCCCAGGCAGCTATTGCTTTGCTTTCTGTTACTAAGCTTTTGTCCTTTCTAGAATTTCATCTGAAAGTTTTGTCTTCCTCTAAATTATACAATGTGTGCTTTTTTGTTGCTGGATTTTTTTCACTCACCATAATGATTTTGATACTTATCTGTGTTTTGTGAGTTTCAGTATATTAGTTTTTATTGTTGGGTAACATTCCATTGTGTGTGTGTGTGTGTGTGTGTGTGTGTGTGTATACCAGTTTTATTTTCATCCATTTACTTGTTGATAGACATTTGAGTTGTTTTTAGTTGTGGGTTAATTGAGATAATGTTAAATTTCTAGAATAATGATGAAAGTTAATAATAATAGATGTATTAAACAATTAGAATTTGAATTCAGGACATTTTTTCCACTTGTCTGTTGTGTGATCTTGGATAAGTTAAATTACTTAAACTTCCTATGCCTAGATTTCCTTATAACAGAAGTAGAAATTATAGTAGCTCCTGTTTCAGGAAAACATGAGGAAATTTAGTCAAGTGCTAAGCATAGTGTCTGATGCATAGGAAGCAGTTAATAATGTTAGCTATTATAATACTGACAGTAACAACATCAATAATGATAAAAATGTGAAGGTCAAGGATTTTTAATTGCTTACATTGCTTATAATTTTATGTAGCTGCCTAAAAAGCTAATTCTGTTTACTTTAGAATCCATTGATTGTTATTTCATCATTCAATATACTTTATTCAGCACTTGTTGAGTTTCAAGGATTGTGCTGGTAATGAAGAATAAAAGAAGGAAGATGTAATTCTTGTCCTGTGTATAGTGCATTGTTCTTAAAACTATGTGTTACAGCTGGTTAGTAGATTTTGAAATAAATTTTGTCCATCATAACCATTTTTCCTAGTAAAGTAGAATAGTATAGAAACTGTGCTGTGCTTAGTTGCTCCGTTGTGTCCAAATCTTTGCGACCCCATGGACTGAAGCCCACCAGGCTCCTCTGTCCATGGGGATTCTCCAGGCAAGAATACTGGAATGGGTTGCCATGCCCACCTCCAGGGGATCTTCCTAACCCAGGGATCGAACCCAGGTCTCCCACATTGTAGGTATATTCTTTATAGTCTGAGCTACCAGGGATGCCCAAGATTGCTGGAGTGGGTGACCCATCCCTTCTTCAGGGGATCATCCTGACCCATGAATTGAGCCGGGGTCTCTTGCTTTACAGGCAGATTCTTTACCAGGTGAGCTACCAGGGAAACCAGCAAACTTAGATGGTTTGAAGAGTTAAATATTTTTTTAAATGTAGAAAAATTAGAAGAAATCTACAACTACTGTTTTTAAATGGCAAAATAAATCTATAGAAAAAGATATCTATATGTACAAGTTAAACACTTAGGTTTAACAAAAAAGTTTAAACTGATGAAATTTATAAATAAGGTTTGCTTAGAATATTACAGATTTTAGCCATATATAACAATGTTCTAGTCAATTTGAATGTCAGTTAAATTTTTGTTTTGAAAATGTCTTTGCCCCAAGCATCTGTGAGGATCAACTCATTTCTTAAACTCTTATTGAAAATCAGGCTTTATGATTATATTTTTATAATGTTTCCAAATATAGTTTGAATCGTTAGATTTTAAATCCCATAGGTGAATTACAGTATTACTCAAAAATTTATCTTAGCGCACATTCTAGTTTGTGTGATGTGATACAATGTTTGTCCATTTACTTCTGCTATTTAAAAAAGTGACTTATGAAAAGAAAATGAAAAAAAATCTCTCCTCTTCCTCTACTCCCTGTCCTAGGATGCCTCTTGTGATTGTGTTGTAGCATATCAGAAACACAAGGGAGCTTTGTTGACATCACTAATGCTGCTTGTCAGCAGAGATTGGTCAGTGCTACCAGGCTTTGGTTAGTTCATTTAAAGTGTCCATGTCCGTTGCAGCTGCTTTGGAACTGATAGGAAGATCTCAATTTTTGGAAACTAATGGAAGACCCACCTGGGTAAGATGGAATTTGTTATAGGGTTTCCTACATGTTAATATGTGAAGAGTTTAAATATTAGAACAAAAGTTTACCTTTATGCTTTGTTGAAAAAGAAAAATGGAGGATGGTGAAAGTGTTCCTCTTAGAACAGAGGAAAGTTTACCGGTCTTTTTGAATCTTTAGTAAAATACTAATGACATAAGAGTTAATCGACTTAAGGTTAATTGCATTCAGAGCTCAAAAATCCTAACTAGGACTTCCTTGGTGGTCTAGTGGTTAAGACTTTGCCTTCCGATGCAGGGGTCGTGGGTTCCATTCTTGGTTAGGGAACTAAGATCTCACATGCCTCATGGCTAAAAACCCAAAATATAAACTGCAAGCAATATTGTAACAAAGTCAAAATCCTTAAAAAAATCCTAACTAGAACCCACAGAAACTGCTGAAACACTTCACTTAGTAAAGCAGCCAGAATACTTGGATAATCAGTTAACTATGAATTGTTTACTTTTGTGCAGTGGTGTGTTACAGTTTTTATGTTTTTGCATCTATGCATTTATTAAATATGTGTATTCAGAATGCTTAGAACAGTGCCCAACACTGGTCAATAAACGTTAGCTCCTTAGGTGGTGCTAGTGGTAAAGAACCTGCCCGCCAGTCAGGAGACACAAGAGACACGGTTTAGATCCCTGGGTCAGGAAGATCCTCTGGAGGAGGAAATGGCAACCCACGCCGGTATTCTTGCCTGAAATCCTGTTGACAGGGAAGCCTGGTGGTTATAGTCCATGGGGTCACAAAGAGTCAGACATGACTGAAGTGACTGAGTACGGCACTAGTATGTGTAGTGTGAAGCATGGACATTGCATGCATGGTTCTTATTCATTGATTTTTAAAAAGGGAATGTTTTCTGTACATTTTATGGTTCCCCCCAACACCCCTAGAACTTGAAAAGACTTGTCTCAAAATGTTTCCAAATTTTGGCCTGAATACTTTTCATCTAAGTCAAGGTTTTATAGAGAGTATTACTATTATTTAGTGTCAAAGTTATTTGGAGGCTATGTGGTTTTATTCTAGATAGAATTGAAGATTACATTCATGATCTTTAGACTCTTGTGCTTTGATGGAAATAATAGCCTTTTCCTTCTTTGATCTCTTGAATCTATACTATTAGCCTGTTAAAAATTGAAGGCTCTGAGACATGCCTTTGAGACATGTGGTTGTTCGGTCGCTCAGTTGTGTCCAATTCTTAGCGATATACCAATAACTTAAACATTATTGAATCCCACTTGTCTTGGGCCGTGCTATAAATTTATTTTATTTAGAAGAATTTTTTTAATTTTCAAAAATGCAGGTTTGGTATACAAGACTTCTTTTCTAATTAATTTCTAATTTGGTGTCTCAGCAGTAAAAGAACACCTGCAACGCAGGAGCTAATGGGATCAATCCCTGGGCTGGGAATATCCCTTGGAGAAGGAAATGGCAACCCACTCTGGTATTCTTGCCTGGGAAATCACATGGACAGAGGAGCTTGGCGGGCTACAGTCTGTGGGGTTGCAAAGAGTCAGACACTACTTAGCAATTAAACAACAAATCTTAAAACATTAATAGTAAAGAATAATGTCTATAGGATATAAATTCTTTGGAATGTATTGATATTTCCTTTGTGTTCTAAAGCAGAACTTTGGAAACTTTTGAAAACTTTTCCTTTGGCCATATAGGAAATATATTTTAGCCCTTTTAGATAAGAGGCAAAATTGTTACATTTGTTGTTCAGTCACTCGGTCGTGTCTGACTCTTTCTGACCCTGTGGATTGCAGCTCACCAAGCTTCCCTATTCTCCATTATCGCCAGCTTCTGTCGCCCCCTACTCTTCATGCCCTTAATCTTTCCCAGCATCAGGGTCTTATTCACTGACTCAGCTGTTTGTATCAAGTGGCCAAACAATTGGAGCTTCAGCTTCAGCACCATTCAGTGAATATTCAGGGTTGATTTTCTTTAAGATTGACTGGTTTGATCTCCTGCAGTCCAAGGGACCCTCAACAGTCTTCTCTTTCAAACACCATAGTTGGAAAGCATTAATTCTTCGGCAGTCAGCCTTCTTTATGGTCCAACTCTCACATCCTTACATGACTACTGGAGAAATCATAGCTTTGACTATATGGGCCTTTGTTAATCAGGTGATGCCTCTGCTTCTTAATACACTGTCTCGACTTGTCATAGCTTTTCTTCCAAGGAGCAAGCATCTTCTAATTTCATGGCTGCAGTCACCATCTGCAGTGATGTTAGAGCTCAAGAAAATAAAGCCTGTCACTGTTTCCATTTTCTTCCCCATCTATTTGCCATGAAGTGATGGGACTGGATGCCGTAATCTTAGCTTTTAGAATGTTGAGTTTTAAGCCAGCTTTTTCACTCTCCTCTTTGAACCTTCATCAAGAGGCTTTTTAGTTCCTCTTCACTTTCTGACATAAGGGTGGTATCATCTGCATATCTGAGGTGATTGATATTTCTCCCAGCAGTCTTGAGTCCAGCTTGTGATTCATCCAGCCTAATGTTTCACATGATATACTCTGCATATAAGTTAAATAAGCAAGGCATCAATATATAGCCTTGATGTACTCCTTTCCCATTTTGAACCAGTCCGTTGTTCCATGTCCGATTCTAACTGTGGCTTCTTGACCTGCATACAGATTTCTCAGCAATCAAGTAAGGTGGTCTGCTAATCCCATCTCTTTAAGACTTTTCCACGGTTTATTGTGATCCACACAGTCAAAGGCTTGAATGTAATCAGTGAAGCAGAAGTAGATTTTTTTTCTGGAATTCTCTTGCTTTTTGTATTATCTAGAAAATGTTGACAATTTGATCTCTGGTTCCTCTGCCTTTTCTAAATCCAGCTTGTACATCTGGAAGATCTAGGTTTATGTACTGTTGAAGCCTAGCAGTGTTTGTGTGTGAAGTGAGCCTGTGAGTTGTATGATAGTTTGAAGAATCTTTGGCATTGCCCTTCTTAGTAATATTATACTGTATACATATGTTATAGTCTGTTTATCTGTTTAGCAGTTGAAGGATATTGTGTCTTTTACAAGTTTTTGGCAATTATGAATAAAGCCACTATAAACATTCATGCACAGATTTTCATGTGAGGATGTTTTAATTGCTTAACCTGGGCACGGGAATGCTGGTTGATAAGAATATATAAAACTTCTTGAGGTATCAGCAAGCTGTTTTCCAAAGTGGTTTTTTGATTTTGTATTCCTACCTCGATTAATGAGAGTTCTAAGTGTTCTGCATCCTGGTCCATACTTGATATTGTCAATATTTTTCAAAAGCTCTTCCCAAATTATGCATTGCTATCGCACTCTGATTTTAATTTGCATTTGCCACATCTGCTGGATCATGGAAAAAGCAAGAGAGTTCCAGAAAAACATTGGTTTCTGCTTTATTAACTATGCCAAAGCCTTTGACTGTGTGGATCACAATAAACTGTGGAAAATTCTGGAAGAGATGGTAATACCAGACCACCTGACCTGCCTCTTGAGAAGCCTGTATGCAGGTCAGGAAGCAACAGTCAGAACTTGACACAGAACAACAGACTGGTTCCAAATCAGGAAAGGAGTACGTCAAGGCTGTATATTGTCACCCTGCTTATTTAACTTATATGCTGAGTACATCATGAGAAACGCTGGGTTGGATGAAGCACAAGCTGGAATCAAGATTGCCGGGAGAAATATCAATCACCTCAGATATGCGGATGACACCACCCTTATGGCAGAAAGTGAAGAGGAACTAAAAAGCCTCTTGATGAAAGTGAAAGTGGAGAGTAAAAAAGTTGGCCTAAAGCTCAACATTCAGAAAACGAAGATCATGGCATCTGGTCCCATCACTTCATGGGAAATAGATGGGGAAACAGTGGAAACAGTGTCAGACTTTATTTTGGGGGGCTCCAAAATCACTGCAGATGGTGACTGCAGCCATGAAATTAAAAGACGCTTACTCCTTGGAAGAAAAGTTATGACCAACCTAGATAGCATATTGAAAAGCAGAGATATTACTTTGCCAACAAAGGTCCGTCTAGTCAAGGCTGTGGTTTTCCCAGTGGTCATGTACGTATATAAAACTTGGACTGTGAAGAAAGCTGAATGCCGGAGAATTGATGCTTTTGAACTGTGGTGTTGGAGAAGACTCTTGAGAGTCCCTTGGACTGCAAAGAGAT
>SJYQ01005622.1:27356-52189 GCA_006410935.1 Redunca redunca | reverse complement strand
TCTCCCACTAATTTAACTCATGATTTGTAATGCATTTGTTTTAGGTCTTGATTTATGAATTTTTTTAAGTCCCTGAACATTTAAAAAATTCAACTGAAAGTCATTTTTTTCATACATTATAAATAGTTCTTCGCCATTGCTTTGTGCAAAACAACCACAAAATTAAAAAAATATTTTCTTTTCTATTGTTTCTTCCCCATTCTGATGCTTATTTGATACATCAGAGCCTTTATAAAATGTTTGTTTTTGATCTCTTGTTAATGAGACTGCAATATCTTTTGTTCCCAACCTATCTGAAGAAGATGGTATACTTTGCTCATTACCAACACATTATATTTGCTTACTTATTATTCTCTCTGGAAAGATGTATCATTTATGTATATATTCTACAGATGACCCTTGAACAAGTTTTGAATTGCATGGGTCCACTTATACTTGGATTTAAAAAAAAATACTGTAGTACTACATCGATCTGCAGTTGGTTGAATACAAGGATGCGAACCTTCTGGTTATGGTGGAACTGTGGAGGTGGAGCACTGACTAAAAGTTATACCCAGATCTTTTTACATTGTATAGGGTGGGCACCCCTAACACCTGTGTTGTTCAAGGGTTAACTTTAATTTCCCTTGGCAGCACTATTCCATCAGTATATATTTGTGGATAATTAAATAGCAGTAAACAAAATGGTCTAACTATAAGATAATGATTACCTTACATGTGACAATATAACTGAACTCCTGCTTACCTTGATAATAGGTTTGTGTTCAGTTCAGTTCAGTTCGTGTCTGACTCTTTGCGACCCCATGAATCGCAGCATGCCAGGCTTCTCTGTCCATCACCAACTCCCGGAGTTTACCCAAACTCATGTCCATTGAGTCGGTGATGCCATCCAACCATCTCATTCTCTGTCGTCCCCTCTCATTCTCTGTCGTCCCCTTCTCCTCCTGCCCTCAATCTTTCCTGGGCATCAGGGTCTTTTCAGATGAGTCAGCTCTTTGCATCAGGTGGCCAAAGTATTGGAGTTTTAGCTTCAACATCAGTCCTTCCAATGAACACCCAGGACTGATCTCTTTTGGGATGGACTGGTTGGATCTCCTTGCAGTCCAAGGGACTCTCAAGATTCTTCTCCAACACCACAGTTCAAAAGTATCAATTCTTTGGCATTTAGCTTTCTTTATAGTCCAACTCTCACATCCATACATGACTACTGGAAAAACCATGGCCTTGACTAGATCAGGTTTGTTAATATCTGTTAATACTTTCAGGAATTTATTTATTTATTTTTTTTAATTTTGGGAAAGGGATTGGCCTTGAAGAAATTTCTTATAAATTAAGTTGACAGGGAATTTACTCTTTGATTCAGGCAGTTTTCATGAAAGTAGCTCAAAGAAAAAGAGTCTTCCTTGATACCCTTTCAGGCATATTTACCTTGCCATGTACCAGCCATGAAAATGACTCTGTGCCTTTAATGATGCAGTTCCTCTGCTTGTGGCCTCGTTTCTTCTGACAGGCAACTCATAAATTTCTTAAAATCTAGCTGAAGTTATTATTTTGTGTTTAATTTATTTTACTTATGTGGCTTAGTTCCTCTTATCTCTGAAATGGGGATAATAGTATCCACCTCAGAGCTGCAGTTGGAATCAGTTACTTAGATACCCAAAAGTACTTAGCTTTTGGCACCCAGTTAGTACACAGTGAATGTTAGCTGTTGCTGCTCTTACTGTTCATTGTTTATGTGTCAGACTCCTTTAAACTATGAGTTCCTAGAAGGCCAAACTGGATTTTTTTTAATGGATAAATAGCTGGGATATTTAAGAAGAATCTTCATGTTAAATAAACAAACAGTTCATTGCTTAGTCTGCATCCTTAATTTAATATTTTTCATTAGTGTTTTAAAATGCAATTAAATACTTCACATTGAATCTTTTAAAATATTTCAGAATGAAGATTTACTAAATGAAATAAAACAACTTAAAGAGGAACTAAAGAAAAAAGATGAAAAAATCCAACTATTAGAACATCAGCTTGTAAGTATTATAGTGTGATATGTAAAGTGAAGCCTTTTCAAACTGGGCAATATATATATATTTTTATAAAACTAGCCAGAATTGAAATTGGACTTTATTTTTTGGCTTTTAAAATTGCACTATTGTTTTGTTTTTAGGTTATATGCACTCTATAAAAGTATGTGGTTAACTTTTAGTCTAAATAATTTTTCAGAGTGAAAAACTCAATCCATTTTCAGTTGCGTCTGTTTGGAGATTTGAAATTCACCAACTTACCTTCATGTTACTGAGGAATGAAACTGGGTATTTAGTCTTTAGAAATCTAAATGGCTGTCTTGTTAGAAGAAGGTTAATCTAAAAAAAATGTTTCCCCATGGGTGATGTTCCATGATTTCTCAGAGCCATATGATTCTTTATAATTTTATAATTGTTAAAATGTCAAATATTAGTTCCATATGAAAACTGTATGTCTGTGTGTTGAATTTAATTATAATTTAGTTTGTAATAATAAAAGGCCAGGATAACAAGAATGTAATGGCATAACAATCACAGTAGGCCAAAGCTTTCTTGGAAGTTAAAAGCTTATATTGGCCAAGCAAAGTAATTTGGCAATATGAAACAGTAATTTCACTCAGAATATAAAATATAAAACATAGTGAGCTCTGAACCACTGGGGTCAAATCAGAGATCCAGCTTATGAATAAATAGTAAGGATAGATGGATCAGATGTTATAATTAAGGGTATCAGAAGATGTAATAAACCTGAAAAAAAAGAATAACCTAATAGTGCAAATTGAGGGCCTACTAAATATAATATTAAGAAGGACAAGAGTAAGACTAGTTTTTGTATTTCAAAACTAAAGACAGAGAACAAGCTGGTGGAGGAGTAGGTGGACACGGAGTACGTCTCTCTCCACGGATACATCAGGAATACCCCTTCAGACACAGAAGTGCATGCAGGACACCAGCTGAGAGTGAACAGGAGTAGCTGACAAGAGGAAAAGAACATAGAGAACCACGCAAAACTTGGTAGGACAAAGGAACTAGGGGAAAAAGCCGAAGTGTTAGGACCTGCCCTCGGTGGGTAGGGGAACTGAAACAGAGACCTGATCCCACGTTGGGTTGATTGTCTGAGTCGGAGGAGAAACATTTAAGGCTGAGAGTGATCTGTGGCAGCCTAAATGGAATGAGAATCAGACAGCCCTTGCCGGAGCTGTACATACCCCAGAAAGGGACACAGGTTCCCTGGAAGGCTTTAGTGGCTGGGAGCTGGAGTTTAGGGATTCTGAAGCAATCCCAAGGCAAGGGCTGCTGTTGACTGCAGAGAGTTGAATTGAGGGGATGTGAGGGAGGAGATTGTGGTGGGAAATGCCTGGGGAGGAAATCCAGGCAGCCATGGAAGCAAGGCAATTCTGCTGAGTCACGCATAGGGGATGGAGTCATCACCGTAGCCTCTCTCTCCCCACAAACCAGCATTGGCAGCTGAACAGTAGAGAGGCTGGCCCATCAAATGCCTGATGCACTGAACTACAGAGCAAGACCCCACCCAGGGTGCCCCTTTAAGTGCCTGACGTGCCAATCTACAAACTAGGACCCCAGCCAGGAGCACCCCTCTATGTCCCTGACCCATGGAACAACAGAGAAGGACCCCAGGCAAGGGAGCCCTCAAAGTGCCTGCATGGGTGGAGCTACAGAGAAATACTGGCCAAAGAGGCCTTCTGATTGCCAGCTACAAGAGGCCCGAAAAAAGACTCTGGTAGGGCCATAACTCCTGTGGCGGAGGCAGTCTGTGTCCCTGCTTGGTACCACCAGAGTCCCCACAAGCCAAGCAGCTGCACCACCTTCATGCTTAACTGTCACTGGGGCAGAACTGCCACAGGGGGAAAAAGTCTTGCATCTACGGGTGCAGGATCACTTTGCTAGTGTCCAACTCTTTGCGACCCTGTAGACCGAAGCCTTCCAGGCTGCCTTGTCAGGGAGAGGGGTTCTCCAGGCAAGAATACTGGAGTGTATTGGCCAATACTGGTTGCCATACCCTTCTAGAGCACTATATTTCCTGCTGTGCTAGCTGCCAACTCCCCTGAATACTTGGTGCTGCCAGAACCCCTGCGACCCAAGCAGCAGACCACCTCCACACCTGGCCCTCACAGGGGAAACCCAAGTCCTCCAGGGCAGCCTTAGGAGCAAACCCCAGTGGATGACCCACATGCGGAGGTGGAAATAAAACCACAATTGAAACCCAGGGGCATTGTGGCTAAGGAAGAAGATCCAAAACCCTCCCACCAGCTGTACAAGCTGCAGATTAAATCCCCACGATCAACTAGGCAGACTCTGTGCCTATGGAATATATAAAAGGTCATTGAGAGCTCCCACGAAAGAAAACACACTAATTCTGATAGCTGTGCACATTGGAGGCAAGAACACACAGGAGTAGGACCAGATTAGAATCTAAGCTGCCCCCACAGCAGGTCCAGAGATCAGCAGAGTGTTGGAGGGCATCCTAGGGAGGTGAGGTGGACTGTTACTCCCAGCGAGGCAAAGGACTCTGACAGCAGTGACTCAAGAAAAATGTTTATTATTCTTATGTTTTTACTTAAAGTCTTGTAGATTCTTTTGGATTGTTTTTTCTTTTTTGTTCCTCTCATTCCCCCTCTGTTGTAGTTGTTGATTTTATTGGCACTGTGAAATCCAATTAAGCTTTTGAGCTTTTCTTTTTTTTCTCAGTCACATTTTTATTGTTGTTATAAACCTCTGCCTCTTCTTTGGTTGGGCTTTTGCAGTTCTGTGGCATTTTCCTTTTTTTTTCTTTTCTCTTTTTTAAATTTTAATTTTTTAAACCTATTATTTCTTTTTACATTTATTCCTTTGTTTGCTTTTCCTATTGTTCTTTTCCTCTTGCAGTCAATCTTTAAAACATATATAAATCTTCATCTACCTCTGTTTAACTTTGCATATCTATTCTTTCTTTCCTTTCCTCTCAACATATTTGTTAGTTTTATTTTCATTGCTTTATTCCCCAATTGGCACCTTACTTTAGTTTTGTTTTCCGGTTTGTGCTTTTAGGTAGTTTTGTTCTTAACTGATTAATATAATTTTTGGTTTTCTTTGTTTGCCAGGTCAATCTATTCTACTTTATTTTTGTTGGACTGTTTCAATTTTGCTTATGGTTGTATATGTATATATTCAGTCACACATTTTATTGTTGTTATAAACCTCTGCCTCTACATTGGGCTTTTGAAGTTCTGTGTTTTCCTTTTTTCTTTCTTCTCCATTCTTTTTTTCTTCTTTTTTTTTAAATAATTTTAATTTTTTAAACCTGCATTCTTTCTACATTTATTCCTTCATTTGCCTTTCCTACTGTTATTTTCCCCTTGCAATTAATCTGTATATAAATCTTCTTCATCTCCTCCTGTTTAACTTTGCATATCTATTTTTTCTTTCTTTTCTTTCCTCTCAACATATTTGTTAGTTTTGTTTTCATTGCTTTATTCCCCACTTGGCACCTTGCTTTAGTTTTGTTTTCCAGTTTGTACTTTAGTTTGGTTCCCAACTGGTTAATATAATTTTTGATTTCTTTTGTTTGCTGGGTCAGTCTGCTGTACTTTATTTTTGTTGCACTGTTCTGACTTTGCTCATGAGTGTATATGTATACATGTATATTCCATTATTTTAATTATTATTTGCCTGATTTTGTAACTGCCATTTGTCTGGGGTTCATCTTTGGTTTCTCATTTTTGGATATTTGTTCTAGTCTCACTTAATACCTTAACAAACCACTCCAGAGATCAAGCCCTGAGCCTTTGGAGTGGGAGCACTGACTCTAAGACCCTAGACCACCAGAGAAATAACCCTAGGGAGTATCAAATAGTGAGAACTCATACAAAGGAAACCACTTGAATACAAGACCTAGCATCACCCAACCACCAGTAGCACCCTGTACAGGACGCCTCATCTAAACAACAAACAGAACAAAAATACAAACCCAATCATCAGCAGATAAGATTGCCACCTCACTCAACCCTACCCATCAGAAGAAAAGCAAATAAAAACTCAGCACAAATCTCACCCTATATGAAGCTTACAGAAACCACTGGACCGAACTTAGGAAGGCAGAAAATAAGAAAGAATTCAACCTTGAAGCCTCGGAAAAGGAGACCTCAAACACAATAAGTTAAAAAAAAAATAATGAAAAGGCAGAGAAATACTACACAAATGAAGTAACAAAGTAGAAATGGTGAAGTCCAAATAAATGAAGAGGAAATGGGCAAACTACTTGAAAAAGAGTTCAGAATAATGATAGTAAAGATGATCAAAAACCTTGAAAACAAAATGGAGAAAATGCAAGAATCAATTAACAAAGACCTAGAAGAATTGGAGAAGAAAGTGGCAACCCACTCCAGTATTCTTGCCTGGAGAATCTCATGGTCAGAGGAGCTTGGTGGGCTACAGTCCACGGGTTGCAAAGATCCGGACGTGACTGAGCGACTTCACTTCACTAGAAGAATTAAAGAATGAACATACAGAGACAACAACACAATTACTGCAATTAAAACTACTCTAGAAGGAATCAATAGCAGAATATCTGAAGCAGAAGAACGAATCAGCGAGCTGGAAGATAAAATGGTGGAAATGACTTCTGAATAGCAAAATAAAGTAAAAAAAGAATGAAAAGAACTGAGGATAGTCTCAAAGACCTGGGACAGTAACAAATGCACCAACATTCAAATTATAGGGATCCCAGAAGAAGAGGAAAAGAAAGGGTATGAGAAAATTTTTGAAGAGATTATAGTTGAAAAATTTCCCAGCATGGAAAAGGAAATAGTCATTCAAGTCAAAGAGTCACAGAGTTCCACACAGGATAAACTGAAGGAGAAACACTCCAAGACACATACTAATCAAGGTAAAAAGGATTAAACACAAAGAAAGAATATTAAAAGCAACAAGGGAGAAGTAACAAGTAACATACCAGGGAAACCCCATATGCTTAACAACTGATCTTTCAGCAGAAACTCCGCAGGTCAGAAGGGAATGGCAGGATATATTTAAAGTACTGAAAGGGAAACAATCTGCAGTGAAGATTACTGTACCCAGCAAGAATCTCATTCAAAACTGATGGAGAAATAAAAAGCTTTTCATACAAGCAAAAGTTAAGAGAATTCAGTACCACCAAACAAGCTTTACAACAAATGTTAAAGGGACATATATAGTCAAGAAATACAAGAGAAGAAAAATGATTTGTAAAATCAACCCCAAACAATTAAGAAAATGGCAGTAGGAACATATATATCGATAACTAGATTAAATGTAAATGGATTAAATGCTCTCACCAAAAGATACAGACTGGCTGAATGGACACAAAAACAAGACCCATATATATGCTGTCTATAAGAAACTCACTTCAGACCTAAAGACACATAATAGACTGGAAGTGAGAGGATAGAAAAATATATTCCATTCAAATGGGAAGCAAAAGAAAACTGGAGTAGCAATCCTCATATCAGACATAATAGACCTTAAAATAAAGAGTATTACAAGAGAGAAGGAAGGGCACTACATAATGATCATGGGACTAATCTTAAGAGGAAGACATAACAATTGTAAATATCTGTGCACCCAACATAGGAGCACGTCCATAGGTAAGACAAACACTAACAGACATAAAAGGTAAAATTGACAATAACATCATAATAGTAGGAGACTTTAACACCCCAGTCACACAAATGGACAGATCATCAAAACAGAAAATTAATAAGGAAACACAAGTCTTAAATGACACATTAGATAAGATGGGTCTCATTGATATCTTTAGGACATTCCATCCAAATAGAGAAGACTACACCTTCTTCTCAAGTGCACATGGAACATTTTCCAGGATAGACCACATCTTGGGTCACAAATCAAACCTCAGTAAATTTAAGAAGATTGAAATCATATCAAGCATCTTCTCTGACAACAGCGCTATGAGTCTAGATATCAATTACAAGAAAAAAAACTGCAAGAAACACAAACACATGGAGATTAAACAATACGTTTCTAAATAACCAACAGGTTACTGAGGAAATAAAATGGGAAATGAAAAAATTTCTAGAAACAAATGCCAATGAAAACACAACAACTCAAAACCTATGGTATGCAGCCAAAGCAGTTCTAAGAGGGAAGTTTATAGCAGTACAATCCTACCACAAGAAACAAGAAAAACATCTACTAGACAATCTATCTTTACACCTAAAACAACTGGAAAAAGAAGCACAAAAAAGCCCCACAAAATGAGTGGAAGGAAAGAAATCATAAAGACCCTAGCAGAAATAAATGAAAAAGAAATGGAAGAAACAATAATAAAGATTAATAAAACTAAAAGCTGGTTCCCTTAGAAGATAAAATTGATAAGCCTTTAGCCAGACTCATCAAGGAAAAAAGAATCAGCGCAACAAAATTAGAAATGAAAAAGAGGTTATAACAGACAAAGGAGTATGAGACTATGATTAACAACTATATGGCAATAAAATGGATAACCTGGAAGAAATGGACAGATTCTTAGAAAAGTTCAATCTTCCAAGACTGAACCAGGAAAAAATATAAATTATGAACAACCCAATTTCTAGCACTGAAATTGAAGCTGTGGTAAAAAATCTCCCATAAAACAAAAGCCCAGGACCAGATGGCTTCAAAGGAGAATTCTATCAAACATTTAGAGAAGAGCTAATACCTATCCTTCTAAAACTCTTTCAGAAAATTGCAAACTCAATCTACGAGGCCACCCTCAGCCTGATACCAAAACCAGACAAAGACAACACAACAAAAGAAAACCGCAGACCAATATCACTGATGAACATAGATGCAAAAATCCTCAACAAAATTTTAGCAAAAAGATTATAGCAACACATCAGAAAGCTCATATATCATGAATAAGTTGGGTTTATTCCAGGAAAGCAATGATTCTTCAATATATTAAAATCAATCAGTGCGATACACCATATTAACAAATTGAAAGATACAACCATATGATACTCTCAATAGATGCAGAAAAAGCCTTGACAAAATTCAGCACCCATTTATGAATAAAACTCCTCAAAAAATGGGCATAGAAGGAACAACTCAAGATAGTAAAGGCCATATATGATAAACCTACAGCAAACATTATTCTCAGTGGTGTAAAACTGAAAGCATTTCCGCTAAGATCAGGAACAAGACAGGGGTGTCCACTTTCACCACTATTATTCAACATACTTCTGGAATTCCTACCTATAGCAATCAGAGAGGAAAAAGAAAGAAATCCAGGAATCCAGATTGGAAGAGAAGAAGTAAAGTTCTTACTGTTTGCAGATGATGTGATACTGTACTAGAAAACCCTAAAGATAGTATCAGAAAATTACTGGCACTAATCAGTGAATTTAGCAGAGTTGCAGAATACAAAAACAGTACACAGAAATCACTTGCATGTCTATATACTAACAATGAAAAATCAGAGAAATTAAGGAATCAATTCCATTCACCATTGCAACAAAAAGAATTAAATATCTGGGAATAAACACCTGGGATAATGGGCAAATTTGGCCTTGGAATACAGAATGAAGCAGGGCAAAGGCAGATAGAGTTTTGCCAAGAGAACACACTGGTCGTAGCAAACACCCTCTTCCAACAACACAAGAGAAGACTCTACACATGGAATCACCAGATGGTCAACACCGAAATCAGACTGATTANGCCTTACAAATAGCTATGAAAAGAAAAGAAGCGAAAAGCAAAGGAGAAAAGGAAAGATATAAGCATCTGAATGCAGAGTTCCAAAGAATAGCAAGGAGAGATAAGAAAGCCTTCCTCAGTGATCAGTGCAAAGAAATAGAGGAAAACAACAGAATGGGAAAGACTAGGGATCTCTTTAAGAAAACTAGAGATACCAAGGGAACTAGAGATAAAGGACAGAAATGGTATGGACCTAACAGAAGCAGAAGATATTAAGAAGAGTTGGCAAGAATAGACAGAAGAACTGTACAAAAAAGAGCTTCATGACCTAGATAATCACGATGGTGTGATCACTCACCTAGAGCCAGACATCCTGGAATGTGAAGTCAAGTGGGCCTTAGAAAGCATCACTACGGACAAAGCTAGTGGAGGTGATAGAGTTCCAGTTGAGCTCTTTCAAATCCTGAAAGATGATGTTGTGAAAGTGCTGCACTCAATATGCCAGCAAATTTGGAAAACTCAGCAGTGGCCGCAGGACTGGAAAAGGTCAGTTTTCATTCCAATCCCAAAGAAAGGCAATGCCAAAGAGTGCTCAAACTACTGCACAATTGCTCTCATCTCACATGCTAGTAATGCACAAAATTCTCCAAGCCGGGCTTCAGCAATGTGTGAACAGTGAACCTCCAGATGTTCAAGCTGGTTTTAGAAAAGGCAGAAGAACCGGAGATCAAATTGCCAACATCTGCTGGATCATTGAAAAAGCAAGAGAGTTACAGAAAAACATAGATTTCTGCTTTATTGACTATGCCAAGGCCTTTGACTGTGTGGGTCACAATAAACTGTGGAAAATTCTGAAAGAGATGGGAATACCAGACCACCTGACCTGCCTCTTGAGAAACCTATATGCAGGTCAGGAAGCAACAGTCAGAACTGGACATGGAACAAAAGACTGGTTCCAAATTGGGAAAGGAGTACGTCAAGGCTGTATATTTTCACTGGGCTTATTTAACATATATGCAGAGTACATCACAAGAAATGCTGGGCTGGATGAAGCACAAGCTGGAATCAAGGTTTCTGGGAGATATATCAATAACCTCAGATGTGCAGATAACACCACCCTTATGGCAGAAAGTCAAGAGGAACTAAAAAGCCTCTTATGAAAGTGAAAGAGGAGAGTGAAAAAGTTGGCTTAAAGCTCAACATTCAGAAAACTAAGATCATGACATCTGGTCCCATCACTTCATAGGAAATAGATGGGGAAACAGTGGAAACAGAGTCAGACTTTTATTTTTTTGGCCTCCAAAATCACTGCAGATGTTGATTGCAGCCATGAAATTAAAAGATGCCTACTCCTTGGAAGGAAAGTTATGACAAACCTAGATAGCGTATTAAAGAGCAGAGACATTACTTTGCCAACAAAGGTCCGTCTAGTCAAAGCTATGGTTTTTCCAGTGGTCATGTATGGATGGGAAATTGGACTGTGAAGAAAGCTGAGTGCCGGAGAGTTGATGCTTTTGGAGAAGACTCTTGAGAGTCCCTTGGACTGCAAGGAGATCCAACCAGTCCATTCTAAAGGAGATTGGTCCTGGGTGTTCTTTGGAAGGACTGATGCTAAAGCTAAAACTCCAATACTTGGGCCACCTCATGAGAAGAGTTTTCTCATTGGAAAAGACTCTGATGCTGGGAGGGATTAGAGGCAGGAGGAGAAGGGGACGACAAAGGATGAAATGGCTGGATGGCATCACTGACTCAATGGAGATGAGTTTGAGCGAACTTTGGGAGTTGGTGATGGACATGGAAGCCTGGTATGCTCTGATTTATGGGGTTGCAAAGAGTCGGACACAACTGAGCAACTGAACTGACCTGAAGGAGATAGAAGAACTGTATAGAGAAAATTATAACACACTAATGAAAGATATTAAAGACAGCATAAACAGATGGAGGGATATTCCATGTTCCTGGGTAGGAAGAATCAATATTGTGAAAATGACTATGCTACCAAATGCAGTCTACAGCTTTAGTGCTATCTCTGTCAAATTATCAGTGTTATTTTTCACAGAACTAGAACAACAATTTCACAATGCATATGGAAACTCAAAAGACCCTGAATAGCTAAAGCAGTCTTGAGAAAGAAGAATGGAGCTGGAGGAATCAACCTTCCCGACTTCAGATTATACTACAAAGCTACAGTCTTCAAGACAGTATGGTACTGGCACAAAAACAGAAATATAGACCAATGGAACCAGATAGAAAGCCCAGAAGTAAACCCATGCGCCTATGGTATGTTATTTTTGACAAAGGAGGCAAGAATATAAAATGAGGCAAAGACAGCCTCTTCAATAAATGGTGCTGGAAAAACTGGACAGCTACATGTAAAAGAATGAAATTAGAACACTTCCTAAGACCATACATGAAGATAAACTCAAAATGGATTAAAGATCTAAATGTAAAACTGGAAACTATAAAACTCTTAGAGGAAAGCATAGGCACAACACTAATGACATTAATTAAAGCAAGATCCTCTATGACCCACCTCCTATGGTAATGGAAATGAAAAGCAAACAAGTGGGACCTGATTGATCTTAAAAGCTTTTTCACAGCAAAGGAAACTATAAGCAAGGTGAAAGGACAACCCTCTGAATGGGAGAATAGAATAGCAAATGAGACAAGTGACAAAGGATTTATTTCCAAAATGTTCAGGCAGCTCATACAACTCAATACCAGAAGAACAAACAACCCAATCAAGAAGTGGGAAAAAGACCCCTAAACAGATGTTTCTCTGAAGAAGACATACAAATGGCTAACAGACACATGAAAAGATGCTCAACATTACTTATCATTAGATAAATGAACATCAAAACTACAATGAGGTATCACTTCACGGCAGTCAGAATGGCCATCATCAAAAAATCTAGACAGAATAAATGTTGGAGAAAAGGAAATGCTCTTGCACTGTTGGTGGGAATGTAAATTGATACAGCCACTTTGGAAGACTCTATGGAGATTCCTTATCAAAGTAGGAATAAAACCACCATATGACCCAGCAATCTAATCTGAGGAAACCAAAACTGAAAAAGGCACATGTATTCCATTGTTCATTGCAACATTATTTCCAGTAGCTAGAACATGGGAGCAACCTAGATGTACATCGACAGACAAATGGTAAAGAAGTGGTGGTACATATACAAAATGGAATATTACTCAGCCGTAAAAAGGAATGCCCTTGAGCCAGTGTTGATGAGGTAGATGAAGCTAGAACCTATTGTACAGAGTGAAGTGAGTCAGAAAGAAAGATATAAATATCATATTCTAATGTATACATACGGAATCTAGAAAAATGGTACTGAATAATTTATTCACAGGTCAGCAGTGGAGAAACAAACATGGAGAATAGACTTATGGACATGGGGAGAGGGGAGGAGGGGGTGAGATGTGTGGAAGAGTAACATGGAAACTTCCATTACCATATGTAAAATAAGATAGCCAACAGGAATTTGCTGTATGGCTCAGGAAACTCAAATGGGTGCTCTGTATCAGTATCAGTCTGTAGGGGTGGGATGTGGCGGGAGATGGGAGGAAGGTTCGAAAGGGAGGGGATGTATGTATACCTATGGCTGATTCATGTTGAGGTTTGAGAGAAAACAACAAAATTCTGCAAAGCAAATTATCCTTCAATTAAAAAAATACAACTAAACACACAATCAATGTAGCCAATTTTCAGGGAAAAGAAAAGGTAGCTTTAAGAAATTAAGCTTCAGATTTTGCAGAAATATATTATAGAGCACAAACTTGTATCTAGTGATTTTAGAAAAAAAGGATTATGACTCTCATATTCTGTAGCTAAACCCTCTTTTTTTTTTTAATATACAGAGGTACATTCTCTGACCTTTAATGTATTGAAAAATATGCTACACATTTATCTTTGTAAAATTATTTAATGATGCATCCCAAGTACTTGAGAGAGAAATTTTAAAATAACTCAGGAATAAGGAAGTAAAGATTAAAACGAATGAATGGTGAAATGGAAACCCATCTTTAGAGAGACTCGATGGGATAATCTTCCTAACTACTAATGGGAGAAAACTTAAGGCTCATTATTTAATCATATGTCATTGTATATCATTTGAATGTTAAATTTGTTTAATTTATAAATTAAAACATTTTTGAAATAAAAATTATTTTTAACTAAAAATTTGAGTTGCTATTTTTGTACATATTTAGATAAAATAGGTTTCAGGAAAGAGATNATAAAACATTGGGAGTTTCAATACTAAAATTAAAAAAGTAAATCTAAGACTGAAATAATTATGAAAAAAATCACTTTATTGATACATGATTAATAAATAATGAAAGAAACAGCTTTTTATGCTGAGAAGTTTTAATAATTCTTTTAACTTCAGTATGCCCTTTAAAAAATATTCTTTTCTCATTTATAATATTACCTTTAACTAGTTAACAGTAATTTTAAAATATTTTCTGACATTCAGTCCATATTCTGATTTCTCCAGTTCTGAAAATATCTCATATGTTTATACATTGCATCAAGTTATATCCCTTAAGTCTCTTTTACTTTAGAATCATTCTTTTTTTTTCCATTGTACTCCCTTATTAAAGAGACTGGGTCAGTTATCCTGAAGAATATCTCACCTTACAAATAATGTTTAGAAATGTTTTAGAAATATCTAAGAGAATCCTAAAAAAAGAAAGAAAAACACAAGCAAAAACATCAGTCTTTATTGATATGTGCAATTGCCTGTATTTGATATATTAAATTTAGATATTATTTATTTCAGAAGAGCCTGTCACCTATCTTTAGTTATGGTCTAGAAAGTCTCTTGTTCAAATCAAGAATTTAAAAGGATATAAACCATTGAAAGCAGAAATATGCAACTGCACTTTTCAGATTACCAAAATTAAAGTTGCCCTTCTCGTTTTAGTCTTTTTCTTTCTTTATATCCCTTAGTTAGTTTTCTTAAAAATAGCAGAATGTCATCAGAGGAGCCATGGAATAGGAATTAGAGAACTTTTCTTGTTCATATTAATTAGCTGAATGACATTGGCAGTTTCTGTCACTCTAGTGCTTTCTTTATCAAAAATGTGGTGGTTTTTCTAGGTGATTTCAAAGTCCTTTTCCATTTCTAGCTTGCTATACTTTTAATCTTTTTTCAGAAATAGACACTCTAACCTCTGTTTATATGTAAACTTAAAAAAATACATTGATAATATGTTAAATTCTTATTTTATGAGAAATATGCAGATATAAAATCAGATTGCAGTGCTCCAAAAATTAAGCCAAAAAGTATAGAGGCTTGACTACTTAAACCTTATTCCAAATGCTTAGAATGTCTGTATATTTTCACCTCAGTATACTGCAGTTAAATAATAATTTAGATATATTTGTTTTTTGAGTCCTAGAATTTTCTTTGTGGAGACATAGAAAGTGGAATTCAGCTTAAGTAGGCTAGCTGTGTAGTCGAGTATTTGAGAAGCCTTGACCAGACTGAAGCTGCATAGACGTAGGTTCAAATCCTGGCTCTGAACTTAGTAGCCATACTTTCTTACGGAAGTTACTTAATTTCTTTTAAGCCTCTTCTGTGTGTGGGGATAGAAAATAATGCCGACCGTATAGTGTTGTATTATAAACTAAATGAACTATGTATGTAAAGTCCTTAATGCTATAATTGGCCCATGGTTACATGATAAATAATAACTCTTATTTGATGATTTGCTCCAAATCACCCATCTAGTGAATCAGTGCCTGTCTAGTGATGTTTTAAGTAAAAGTCTGACTAAAATGACTTGAAAATAAGAATGTTTATAAACTTAATAACTAGAAAGTATATTGGCCCATCGGTTTTCAGGGTTTCTTAATTGGTCATGTGAGTAATGGTAAAGTTCTCACATGACTTTTCTGAAATCCTCTTGGATTCTTGCATGTCCTTTCATGGTCACAAGATGTTGTGGTAACTCTGTGTCACATACTCACGCCATGGTCCCTCAAAATAGGAAAAGCACCTGGTTTTCTTTAGCATATCCATTTTTAAAATTAAGAACACTTTCTTAGACATAACCCAGAAGTGCCTCTTGTTTTATTGGCTAGATTTGGGTTCTTTGTCCCTTAAGCACTGAGGCGTAGGATTAATCTGATTGGTTCAGACTAATCAAAATCTGTCATTGAGTCAAGAGAGGCTACATACTTCCTGAAATATGGGACCACATAGAAGGTGAGCATCTGAAAGAGTCTGTCAGCAGTAAAGAACGCAGATGGAGAGGGAATGATATGAGTAGCTGTTGTCTGTCTATTGAAATGTCCCTGCTGCTAAGTCACTGCAGTCATGTCCAACTCTGTGTGACCCAATAGCCAGCAACCCACTAGGCTCGTCCCTGGGATTCTCCAAGCAAGAACACTGGAGTGGGCTGCCATTTCCTTCTCCAATGTATGAAAGTGAAAAGTGAAAGGGAAGTCACTCAGTCGTGTCTGACTCTTGGCGACCCCATGGACTGCAGCCTACCAGGCTCCTCCGTCCATGGGATTTTCCAGGCAGGAGTACTGGAGTGGGGTGCCATTGCCTTCTCCAGAGATGTCCCTAAAAGCTACATTTTCCAAATTATGGAAAATTCAAATACTTGCGAGTTATTGTCCTACATATGTTAGTTAGCACATAGGCTGCAGAACGGAAATTGTTTCTGAAATTGCAGTAGTCAAGATAAAATAATGTGCTTGCATTAAGATAAATGTTTTATCTTTTTTCTGCTTTCATGCCTCCCATATATGTTAAAAGTTAAGTCCCATTGAATTCCAAGAGATCTAAGTTGACCTGCTTATATATTGAATTTCATTTCAGTGATTGTCCCATGTTTTGGAATGGAAAATATGTACATACTACAAAGAATAGGAAACATGTCTGTATTAAAGAGGTTTTTGTTTTGACTAGATTTTGATTGTGGAAATTGTAATGATTTGATTACAATTAAGAAAAAATTTGAATATTGGTAAATATTTTAGAAGTAGAAATGTATCATTTTAGCTTGATGAAATAGTCAAGAATTTGTAATAGAGGTTTTCCTATAAAAAATGTATTGACCTCCAGTGAGGCTGTTTGATGAATAATACAGCTGTGTTCCAGCTTCACACTAAGGAGAAATTCTCATTATCATTCTTTTCGTTTTTTTAAAAAGTTTGATGTTTATTTGAGAGACCATAGTTTACACAATAGGCATGTTACTTTGTGTTGTGTAAATGATTGAATGAGTATGTTCTGAGTGAAGTTATGAGAAGAGAATTTATTTACAAACTGAGATGGTCAGATGGATTTTGTCAAAGGACAGAAATCCTTTAAAATATTCCAGTCCAATAAAGTTAACACATCTTTAAAGAGGCTTTTAAATGCATTGCACGAGTGAAGAGACAACTTTTCTGGAGGACTGGTGGTATTTAATATCTGAGTCCCATCAAAAATGAGTAAGAGACCTGGGTGCAGTGATTGTAGTACCATTTTAGGGAAATATTTAGTTTTACAATTATGTTCTTTATATGCTTATATATTGCTATATATGGAATATATATATATACATGTATATTTATATACATAAAACCATAGGTAGTGTGTTTCATGGTATGAGATTGCCAAAGGTAGTTTTGACTATTTGAAATTTTGCCTTGGTGGGTGAATAAAACGTAGTCTGTGGATAAGATGGGAGACTACTGAGTAGATTTTGATGTTTTCCTTTTATTTTAACCTCCTAAGAGAGACCCTAATTGCTTTGTTTGTACGTATAAGTGTATATGTAAAATTACACTAATTTTACATATACAAATTTTTAATGTAAAAATTTTTGTCTTTGTTTAGGCAACTCGGTGTAACTGCCATCAAAAATCTAAAGAGGAAAAATGTACATATGCTGATAAATATACCCAAACACCCTGGAGAAGAATTCCTGTAAGTAACACATGCTCTTACCCTCTTTTCTTGTCATTTTCTATTTTGATGTTTTGTTCTACTCTTTTTGCTTTAATAATTTTGCATCTGCCATGACTGTCAAAAAATTTTTTTTTAAGGTAAGTAGATTTTTCTTGTCTCCCAGTTGTTTCTGTGCTTTCTAAAGTTTCTATTCTGTGTCTTATATGAATGAATGTGCTTTAATAGCTTTTCCATTCTGTGTACTGTAGGTCATTTTGAGTGTCTAGTCTCCCACTCATTGCATGTATTTATGAGAGTGGTGTTTCCCCTTGCCTACAAGAAAAAGAAGTCCAAAATACAGTATTCCCTCTTCAGTGGCATATGACTCTGGAAATATACTATGTAGCATATTCTTTTTATTTGTTGAGATTTTTCAAATACATTCTTTTATTATAATTACCCAAATGTTGAGGCTATTAGGAAGCATGAATGTATTAAGATACAGACAGTAAAGGTTATATTTTAGGCATAGAGTAAGGAATGGTTTCTTCTAAATGGTAGAAAATGACCATGCATTCTGTGTTTCTTCATTTTTTTTTCAAAAATATTGGATTTCAAAAGATATTAAGTGCTAAAATACACTTTCTGAAGTCAGTTCAGGATATGCCTGAGCCAGAGAACCATCATCATGGCTATCAGTCATATTATTATCCTATGGTATGGTGCCAAGTAATAAGTACTTCTTGGTAAGAGAATGGCTGATAAGCCAGCTTCAAGCCTGCTTTTGCCTTATTTTAATCTGTGGAATCCTAGTAACACAAATGAACAGGGAATTATAATGGTTAATTAACAGTCTGATTTTTTTTTTAAACTTAGTTATAGGCCTTTAAAGTTTATAAGATACTTATTTCTTTTCATTTAATAAGTAGTTATTTTTTGTGTGCTCTGTATAAAGTGTGATGCTAATAATTTCAGCAAAGGTTTGCTGAGCCCTTCCTATCTCAGTTAGCCTCTTGAAGTGTGGAATTGGGGAAGAAAACACACAGACAAAGAAAGATTCATCCATCTTCCATTCTTCCATTAAAGTATAAAGGAACTGGCAAGGTGATATAATTAAAGTGTAGAAAGTGCTGTAAGGTTCAAAGGATTGGGAGAGTCTAGATAAAAGAATCGAACTTAGTGAAAAGAGTAAATGGGGCGGTTGAGCCATAGGAAGCGAAAGATGTCAGTAGATAGAAAGGAGCTCTGGGATTCGAATGAGAGACTCGTCCACGTCAGCACTTGTCCACGTCAGCACTCGTCCACGTCAGCACTCGTCCACGTCAGCACTCTCCCATAGAATTTCCTTGCTGTCTAGTGCAGTTGCCACTAGCTGGATGTGACTGTTGAATACTTGAAAATGTGGCTAGTGTGACTGCAGAAGAGGATTTTAAGAAATATTTAATTGTAATTAATTTAAATATAGATAGCCACATATTGCTAGTAGATATTGGACAGAACATCTCTAGAGTTAATGATGAAGTAGACCTAGATGGATATGGGAAAACTGTGCTGTGCGTCATTACTCAGTTGTGTCCAACTCGTTGCGACACCATGGACTATAGCCTACTAGGCTCCTCTGTCCATGGGGATTCTGCAGGCAAGAATACTGGAGTGGGTTGCCTGGAGCAATAAGTAACAACAGGGAAGTCAGTGAAGGCAATTTTTATAAAAAAATGAAGGACAATTTAAACAAAAATGGAGTTCATATTTAGTAGTGGAAAAAAAGAGAGAAAGAGGTAAGAATGAGTTGTAGGAGAAGATGGTACCTTCAGAAGAAGAGTGGATAAGTCAGTTTCTGACCAAATGTTCTCATCTGAGGGATGGAATACTCAGATAAAATGGTGAAATGGATAATGTGGCGAGAAGAATAAAAACATGAAAGGTATCTAATCATTCACACAAAAATACTTGGAAGACTAGGAATATACAGGAAAATGGTGATTATGTGAGAAAGAAGGATTCACTTTAGACATAAAAACTTAATGAAACTTACTTTTAAATATTATTGTCCATGTGCACACATGGTCTTATAAATAGCATTTATAAGAACATTTATTGGACTCAATTATTAAGTTATTTTAAAATTTTCAGTGTCATTTTTTAAATGCTACTCTGTTTATTTATGGCTGCACTGGGTCTTTGTTGCTGCAAACAAGCTTTCTGTAGTTGTGAGTGCAGGCTACTCTCTAGTCGCAGTATGTGCCTTCTCACTGTTGTAGCTTCTCTTGTTGCGGAGCGTGGGTTCTGGAGCTTGGGCTCAGTAGTTGGGGCCCACGGGCTTAGTTGCCCTGAGGCATGCGAAATCTTCCCAGATGAGGGGCTGAACCCGTGTCGCCTGCACTGGCAGGCAAGTTCTTAACCACTGGACCAACAGCGAAGTCCTGCAGTATCATTTTAAAAGCAGGTAGCGTTGGTGTTTGAAGATTCTAAGTTAGTTTGCACATTAAGTAAATTCTAAATTTTCATGATATATACTTTTATAAAGTATTTGTTCAAACATCTTAACTGTAGAAGCCACAATACCAGAATACATTTCTAGACTCACACATCAGAACTTAATATTTTGCCCTTTAATCTCAAAGAAGGGATTACAAGATGGACCCAAAGAATTCATATAATGACCCAACCTGGATTACTCTGAAAATTGAGTGTAGTGTTTTATCAGTATCAGTGGTAAAGCTGCCTGTCAGTTAAAACTTAGATCATGCACAGTTTGACCTGATACTAGTTTTCTCCCATATTTTAAGAATTCTTACCAAGAAAAAAAACTAGGCTTAAACAGTACGTGAACCAAGAACTTCCAGATGTACAAGCTGGATTTAGAAAAGGCAGAGGAATCAGAGATCAAA
Organism: Redunca redunca; assembly: GCA_006410935.1. Classification (NCBI taxonomy): domain Eukaryota; kingdom Metazoa; phylum Chordata; class Mammalia; order Artiodactyla; family Bovidae; genus Redunca; species Redunca redunca. The sequence continues at coordinate 31,708 of SJYQ01005622.1, read as the reverse complement.
TTGCCAACATCCTATGGGTCATAGAAAAAGCAAGAGAATTACAGAAAGATAGCTACTGCTTCATTGATTACGCTCAAGCCTTTGTGTGGATCACAACAAACTGTGGAAAATTCTTCATGACATGGAAATACTCCATGCCTTACCTTACCTGCCTCCTGAGAAATCTGTATGCAGGTCAAGAAGCAATAGTTAGAACTGGACATGAAACAACAGGCTGGTTCAGAATTGGAAAAGGAGTACGTCAAGGCTGTGTGTTGTCACCCGCTTATTCAACTTAATATGCAGAGTATATCATGTGAAATGCCGGGTTGGATGAAGCACAAGCTGGAATCAAGACTTCCAGGAGAAATATAAGTAACCTCAGATATGCAGATGACACCACCCTTATGGCAAAAAACAAAGAGGAACTAAAGGGCCTCTTGAAGGTGAAAGAGGAGAGTGAAAAGCTGGCTTAAGGCTTAACATTCAAAAAACTGAGATCATGGCGTCTGGTCCTATCACTTCATGGCAAATAGATGAGGAAACAATGGAAACAGTGACAGACATTATTTTTTGGGGGCTCCAGAATCACTGCAGATGGTTGACCGCAGCCATGAAATTAAAAGACGGTTGCTCCTTGGAAGAAAAGCTATGACCAACCCAGACAACGTATTAAAAAGGAGAGACATTACTTTGCCATTAAAGGTCTGTATAGTCAAGGCTATGGTTAGTCATGTATGGATGTGAGAGTTGGACCATAATGAAGGCTGAGTGCCGAAGAATTGATGCTTTTGAACTGTGGTGTTGAAGAAGACTCTCGAGGGTCCCTTGGACTGCAAGGAGATCCAACCAGTCCATCCTATGGGAAGTCAACCCTGAATATTCATTGGAAGGACTGATGCTGAAGCTAAAACTCCAGAATTTTGGCTACCTGAGGCAAAGAGCTGACTAATTGAAAAAAGACCCTGATACTGGGAAGGATTGAAGGCAGGAAGAGAAGGAGATGACAGAGGATGAGAAGGTTGGATGGCATCACTGATTCAATGGACATGGTTTTGAGAAGGTTCCACAAGATGGTGAAAGATAGGGAAGCCAGGCATGCTTCATGCAGCCCAAGGGGTTGCAAAGATTTGGACACGACTGAGCAACTGAACAATTACATGTAGCAAAGGATTGAAAAAAGATGCTTTTAATATAAATTTTAAATGCTCTGTTGGACTTAGTTTCTAGTACTGAATTAATCTACCTTATAGCATATTTAATAGATATGAATAAATTTTATATAAATTTAATATTGGAATATGGTCAGCATCATCTACCGTCCTTTGTGCTTATGCCTCAGATTTATTGGATCATTCATGTATTTTAAAATGTCATTGTCAACCAAGCTCCTACTTTAGCTGTTTATAAAATAGAAAATAGTCAGGAAAGTTTATGACAGACATACCACAAAAAAAGCCTGTCGATTGTTCATAATTCCAAAAGGAGACATAATTTACCTAGCTCTTACAGTCATGATGTATGTGCTAGTAAAGAACTCTGATCCTTTTTTTCTCTTGCCCAGGATATAAGGTGAAATGTTAAATGTGAGGATTAATGTAGCTGAAAGATTTGTCTCGAGTACTTAGTTTTCCTGAGGACTTAGTTTTCCTAAGTCCTTTTTCTTTTATCAGAAAAATGCCTTTCTGATTTGGAAGTGGGCAGCATTGTGGGCATTTTTATGTAAGGTTAATGTCCTGATTTTAAACATAGATGTGCCATTTTCTCCCAGTTGGAGAGATGTTCCGTTAGTGTTAATATATATTTCCAAAGGGAATTACGGGATTTATTTCTTTGCCAAATTCTTTATTTATATTCACTATTGCTTATATTTAAAATATGCCACTGGAAAAAGTATTTTAAGTGAAAAAATATATTGCATTATGTGTATATACACATACATACTTTGGTGTATAAACGTGATATTTATGATGTGGTCATGCAATAATGTTTAGTCAGTACTAGACCTTGAACATTAAATATGACCTATGTTTCAGTGAGCTAAATGTGGATAGGAACCATCTTTGTACCAAGACAGCATTCATATATTTTCACAAATATATATATTCACAAATGCATGACAACACACCAAGAATTCTATTATATATGCCTTTTACACTGGATTTTATAAGCAATAGCACCTGAAACTAATAATTGAAAAAAATGGAATTATTTTTCAAGGCTAGGGACAAATGAAATTTAGATATTATAGCAGTTGAGTGACTTATCTGATCATAAATTTAAGGATATTTAAATTCATGTTCTCTAATACCAAATTCCAGAGCTAAAATAGTAACTTTGGTTAGAAATATCCACTGAAAGAAGAAAAGTTTGTGTGCACAGCAGGTAGAAAACCAAGGACAGCACCAGTGTTTTCCATTGCTGGGAAATATTTCATACAGTGAGGGCAGGACATAGATTTTATTCTTAGAATTTAATGTCAGGAACTTCCTGGGTGGTCCAGTGGTTAAAAATCCACCTTGCAATGCAGAGGACAGGGGTTAATCCCTGGTAGGGGAACTAAGATCCCACATGCCCAGGAGCAGCTAAGCCTGTGTGCTCTAGAGGCTGGCCGAGTGATATAGTTAAAAAGTCTGTGTGCTGCAATGAAGGATGCCATGTGCCACAGCTAAGACCACAACTATACAGCCAAATAAATAAAGGTGTTTTTGTGTTTTTTTTTTTGTTTAAAGAATTTAATGTGAGGTAGTGAGAAATGTATGATCTTGCTAACTTTCTAAGAAGCAGCGTGATTAAATCTGTCTTTTAGAAGAAATTATTCAGCTTCCATAAGATAATAAGATAGATGATAAAAGCTGCTCCTCTTTTAGTTTGTGTTAGCAGAGTGCTAATTTATTAGGGCTTCATTTATTGGAACATTCTAGCTTTGCTTTTTCTTAGGTAATTACAAAAACATTTTTCCAGATGTTTTAGAAAATTCCTTTTTTAAAAAAATGTCATATGTAACTACAATTTTTTTCCTAGAGAATGTCTTTTTAGTATTATGCTTGGAAGCTTCTTTTGGAAAATGACGTTGACATTCCTGACATAGCAGAAAATAATACCTGGTCCTAAAATTTCTCAACAAATGTAGCCTCCCTGATGATTCAGAGCAGTCAAGTGCCAGTGACCTTCAGCCAAAGCCCACCTGTTATATACCTGTCAAACAGGGTGGGTGGGTTACTTCTTGTGGCCAGGAAGAACACACGTCATGAAGAATGATCTTAAGCATGTGCCAGAAAGAATCTATTACAATATTTCAGCTTTTCTTTGATGGTTTGAGGGAAGATCTAAGGAAGCAGGAGTTTGCTGAGATTAAATACTAACAGAAGGTAGAAAAGTCTAGAGTATTTCCTGTAGGACACGGTATAACCTTGTACTTAGGTGCGATTATGAAGTGACCTTGTTTTGTTTCATGTTACCATGGTCCTGGGATAACTGCGGTACTCTGTGAGGTTGTTTATGAGATCACTGAGCACCACGGGCTGCTTGTTATCTTTCTCAGAAGAATTACCTGGGCACGAATTAAATAAAAATTTACCAAGCAGATGAAATTTATTCTACCATTAAAACTGTAACTTGTTACCTCTCTGTTTTTAAAAATCAGTTACTGTACTTTGCCATGTTTTAGTGTAGTTATTGGTGATGGTAGTAGTAATGATTACATTTAGAATATTATGAGGAAGAGAGAAATTTGGAGAATCACACTTGGATGGAATTATGGAGAGACTTAGATGTTAGACTGAGAACATTCAACTTAATTCTGTATCCAGAAGTTTCCAGCAGGGACCAAACTTACTATCTTTTGCTATAGGAGAGTAATACGAGAGGAGAGGCTGAACATCTTGAGGCAGGGGCCGTGTCTCATTCCTTCCTGTGTACTTAGTGTCTTAGCGCAGGGCCCGGAAGGACTGAATCAGTCCCAGGGAGAACATAATGAAGGTAAGGAAAACTTGTAGAAGATTATTATAACAGCCCAGGCATGAGGAGATGAGGGCTAACTTATGATTTTTGATCTCTTATGGAATGGAGAGATCACTGAAGCAGAATCTGTTGTCTTGATAGGTGATGAGATGAAAAAGGTGTGAAGAATGAAAAGACGATGACTGTAAGCTATCGAATGTGGATGACAGGGTAGATGGCATGTCAGTTAAGAAAATGGGAGAACTGAGAGAAAAAAATTTATTAGGAAAGGAAGACTGCTCAAGGTTTTCTTATATTTTAACCACTTGAACTTGGATTCTGGCAGGACAGAAGGGTAGAGGAATTTGAATATGTAGGATTGGAACTTGAAAGGTGCCAGAGAAATTAAGATACAGGTATAGATTCAAAAT
>SJYQ01005622.1:0-27334 GCA_006410935.1 Redunca redunca | reverse complement strand
CGGGGGGCAGGCGGGGGTGGGTGGTGCGTGCCTGATTGTATGGAAGACATTTCATCCACAAGAATGCTCAGTGCTTCAGTGCCAAGTGCCCAGACCCCTTCTGAAGCAAGGAAGACCATTCCAGGAGACTTCCTAAGCTCTCCCAGAAGAGGGAGACACAAGCAAACTAATCTTCGTGAATCAGAAGAGGTTTATCTCTTCAGTTGCTGCTGCTGCTGCTGCTAAGTCACTTCAGTCGTGTCCGACTCTGTGCGACCCCATAGACAGCAGCCCCCCAGGCTCCCCCGTCCCTGGGATTCTCCAGGCAGGAGCACTGGAGTGGATTGCCATTTCCTTCTCCAGTGCATGAAGGTGAAAAGTGAAAGTGAAGTCGCTCAGTCCTATCTGACTCTTAGCGACCCAATGGACTGTAGCCCACCAGGCTCCTCTGTCCATGGGATTTTCCAGGCAAGAGTAACTGGAGTGGGGTGCCATATCTCTTCAGTGTTAGAATGAAAAGCCTGCCATCCTCTAAGCTCATGGTGACTCTCATCTGTCCTCATCTCTGCTTCAAGAAAAAGCAGCTGCTGAGGAAAGCGTGGCAGGTGTTCTGAAGGATTTGGCCCACAATTCCTTATCTTGTTCCACAGGGTTAGGGTTCACGGAAGAATGTTTCTACTTGGTCTCTTTAGGCTTTATCTTGAGAGAAATGAAATTTTCTCTCAAACCCCGAGTCCGGATGCTCTTTGTTTTTTATGTTTCCATATTCCTTTGTTCTTGTTTGTTTGTGTATGTGTGTGTGTTGCCCCACCAGTTTAAAGTGTAACTTGAGTATTACGCATATGGTTAAGCTATATGTCAGATAGCCTATGTTTTCCTACAAGTACTTTATTTTTTCCCTTGGATGTAATATATTCATATGCATTCCTACTGTTTTTTGTCTTTATACACGTCTACTGTGATTTCTCTAGCAGAAAGCATCTCATGTCAACCATTTCATCTTAAAAGTCATCAGAAGAATTACGGTAGACTCAGATGAGCAAAAGGCTCTTTCCTGGGCAGAGCTTAACTAAGAAAGCACCAGCTAAGAAAGAATTACATGCTTTCCTGCCCTCTAGTTAGTGCTCCAATATAAATATAATGTGACCTGTATATATAAATGCTTTAGTATCCAAATTAAAGGAGAAACATGCAAAATTATTTTTAATAAAATATTCTGTTTAACCAGGTAGTACCATTTGAACATGTAATCAAAATAAAGATATTGAGATAGATTGCATTCCAATTTTTGTTTTTGTACTAAGTCTGTGACATCTTGCGTGTGTTTTACATTTATAACACGTTTCAATTCAGAAACGTGTGTGCTTGGCCCCACGTAGTTGCTAGCAACCATATTGGACAGGGCCAGCTCTGTATGGAGGTCACTGGGTTGGCTTTAAACCTGAACTAAGTAACAGGAATTGACCAAAAAAACAAAATAGAAAAAACCATAGATCCATTTATTCATTTATTCAGGAAACTTTGACTAGTTTTTTCTGTATTTCAATCCCAGCACTAAGGTCTTTGGATATTAAATAAAAGGTGTTGCTTGATTTTTGGCTTGTGGTACTCATGGAGAGACAGCAAGATGTAAATCTGATGATAGGCCTTGCTTCTGGACCAGAGGATGGTGGACATGTCTTCTGGATATGGGGACTAGACCTTCTGACCCTGAAACCTGCCTTCATGCTGCCATGACTTCTGCAGCTTTCAGTTCAGGGGTACAGTGTATTCCAGCACTCACTGCTAGAACAGACCTATTCAGCTGGGAACTTTTTCTTTCTTTGGTAATGCTGTCTTTTTGCTCAAAATTAAGGTTCCAACCCTTTGCTTATTAAATCGTACATCCTCTAAGTTTCTAAGTTAAACTCTTCTCTGCAAATTCTAGAAACACATCCAGTAGACGTGGAATCATGGGGAGCCAGCACACGCTGTTTCTCAGTGCTGTGGCTTGGAGTTGCTCACATGTCTGCTCTCTCTGAACTTGGCTGGTCTCATTTAGTCAGTCATATTTTATAGCTATTTTAGTTGTTTTTAACTACTGAGAGGAATATATAACTTTCTTATATGTAACTTGTATATATGTTATATATTTATATACTTATATATATGACATATAACTTTCTTATATATAACTGAAAGGAATATATAACTTTGTGGAAATTAGTTTATAGAGTTGAGAAGGTCCTTAAACATATTTCCCTTCTCTCCCCAAGAAAATATCCTATCAATATAATTAGCATTTCAAATAATTTTCCGCTATGTTACTCTACAGTACATTGCTTTTACTTCTCTATTTATGGTTTTAATTTTTATTTTAAATTCTTATAAATTCATAGGAAGTTGCAAAAATAGATCTATTTCTTTCACCCAGTATCTCACAGTAGTTACATTTTATATAACTGTAGTAGAGTATCAAAACCAGGAAACTGACATTTAGAGTATGTACTATTGCATTTTATCACACGTAGATTCCTACAATGACTGCCATATTTAAGGCACGGAATTATTGCACCACCACAAAGTTCTTCCTTGTGTGCTGCCTTTTAATAGTCATAGCCACTTCTTGCCTTTCCTAACCCCTGAAAACCACAGTGTTTTCCATATCTCTAATCTTGTCATTTCAAGAATTTTCTATAAATGGTATTATATAGTGTGTGAGCTTTTGAGACTGGCTTATTTCAACAAGCATAATACCCTGGAGACCCATCCAAGTAGTTGTGTCTATCAGTAATTTGCTCTTTATTGCCAAGTAGTATTCCATAGTAGGGATGTTCCAGTTTGTTTAACCATTCATCTATTGATAGACATTTTGGTAGTTCCCAGTTTTTCACTATTACGATAAAGCAAATATTTGTGTTGATGTAAAATTTTTCATTTCTCTAGGATAAATGCCAAATAGTGTGATTTCTGGGTAATATTGTATCTGTATATTTAGTTTTCAAAGAAAGTGGCTGTTTATCAGAGCATCTGTGCTGTTTTAGATTCTCATCAGTATTGTATGAGTGATCTGGTTTTTCTGTATCCTCATTAGTGATTAGTGTTGGTATTACTTTAATTTTAGCCATTCTAGTAGGTATGTAGTTGATATCTCATTGTGATTTTAATTTATATTTTCCTAATGGCTAATAGTGTTTGTCTTTTTGTGGTGTTATTAGCCATCATCATTGAAATGTCTCTTCAGATCTTTTGTATAGTTTTTTAATTGGATTTCTAATTGGATTGGATTTTTCTACTATTAAATATACATACTTTTTATATTCTTGATATGAGTCCTTTTTCAGGTATGTGGCTTGCGAGTTTTTACCCTCAATAGCTTGTTTTTTCATCCTACTGACAGTCTTTCACAGCATAAAATTTTAATTTTGATGAAGTCCAATTTATTAGTGTGTTTTTCTTTTACAGATTGTGCTCTTTGTGTTATTATAAACTCTTCTTGATGCCCAAGACACTGAAATTTTTTTCTTATAAAATATTAAAATATTTAGAGTCTAATATTTTGTATTTAAATCTGTGATCTATTTGAGCTAATTTTTTGGTAGAATATGAGATTTAGATCAAGGTGCATTATTTTTCTATGAATATCTAGTTGCTTTGCACCATATGTTTAAAGACTCTCCTTGGTGAACTGCTTTTGTGCCATTGTCAAAAATCAGTTGTCTGTACTTGTGTGGCTCTGCTTCTGGGTTCTCTGTTCCACTGATCTGTGTGCTTACTCCTTCACCAATACCACATTGTCTTGATTGCTGTAACTATACTTGCTGTTGTTCAGTCGCTCAGTTTTGTCCGACTCGTTGCAACCCCAAGGACTGCAGCGCATCGAGCTTCCCTTTCCTTCACCATATCCCAGAACTGGCTCAGACTCATGTCCATTGAGTCAGTGATGCCATCCAACCATCTCGTCCTCTGTCATCCCTTCTCCTCCTGCCTTCAGTCTTTCCCAGCATCAGGGTCTTTTCCAATGAGTCAGTTCTTCACATCAGGTGGCCAAAGTATCGGGGTTTTAGCTTCAGCCTGAAGGACTGATTTCCTTTAGGATGTGCCTGGTTGGATTTCCTTACTCTCTAAGGGACTCTCAAGAGTCTACTCCAACACCACAGTTCAAAAGCATCAATTCTTCAACACTCACCCTTCTTTACGGCCTAACTCTCACACTATGGGCTTCCCTGGTGGCTCAGCTGGTAAAGAATCTGCCTACAATGCAGGAGACCTGGGTTCAATCCCTGGGTTGGGAAAATCCCTTGGAAAAGGGAAAAGCTACTCACTCCAGTATTTTGGCCTGGAGAATGCCATGGACTGTATACTCCATGGGCTCACAAAGAGTCAGACATGACTGAGTGACTTTCACTCTCACACTGTGTAATAAGTCTTAAATTGAATACAGCGATTCATCCTACTTTTTTATTATTTTTTTTTTAAAATGTTGCCTTTTGATGTAATTTTAGAATAAGATTGTCTATATCTGAAAAAACAAATCTTGGCCAGGATTTTGAAGGAAATGTGTTAATACCTAAATATCATTTTGGAGAGAAGTAACATCTTTAATATGTTGAGTCTTCCAATCCATAACTAAAATATATCTCTCCATTAGTTTAAGACTTCTTTTGATTTCTTTCATCAGCATTTTAGTTTTCAGAATACAAGTTCCTGTATTGTTCTTAGATTTATTATTTCATTTTTGAGTGATCATAGATGATATTATTATATTTTAAATTCCAGTTTCCATGTGTTCACTGTTGGTATTTAGAAGCACAATTGATTTTTGTGTATTTATCTTGTATCCTGTGAACTTACTGAACTCGCTTATTATTTCTGGGAGTTTTTCTTTAGATTGGGATTTTCTTTGTAGACCATCATGCCATCTGCAGATAGGGATGCTTTTCTTTCTTTTTGATCTACATATCTTTATTTCCTTTTCTTGCATTATGCCACTGGCTAGAACTTCCAGCACTATGTTGAATAAGAATGGTGAGAGTGGGCATTCTTGCCTTGTTCTTGATCTAAGAGGTGGAGCACTCAGTCTTGCACTATTAAGTAAATTTTAGCTGTAGGTGTATCATAGTGGGAAGGCTGAGGAAATTTTCTTCTATTCCTGGTTTGCTGAGAGGTTTAATCATGAAATGTGTGCTGAATTTTGTTAAATGCTTTTGCTATACTAGTATAATATGAGCATGTGACTTTTGCACTTTAGCCTGTTGATTGCATTGATTGATTTTTGAATAGTGGATCAGTTTTGTTAACCTAAATCCTACTTGGTCATGGTGTAAAGTTCTTTTATGTACAGTATTTCTTAATTATATATACTAGTCTTTTGTTAAAGATAGTTTGCATCAATATTCATGACGGATAATGGTCTGTATTTTTTTCTTTTTTTGATGCTATTTTTGTCTGGTTTTGTGTTATTAGGTAATTCTGTCCTCATAAATGAGTTGGAAAGCATTCTTTCTTCTACTTTCTGGAAGAGATTATGTAGAATTGTTGTTAATTCTTTGAAATATTTGATAGCATTCGTCAGTGAAACCATCTGGGCCTGATAAGTTCTTTTTTGGCAGTTTTTAAATTGTTATAGACCAATTCAAATGATCTGTTTCATCTCAGATGAATTTTGATAGTTGGTGGTTTTGAGGAATTAGTCCATTTCTTCTCAAATTTATAATGAAAAAGTTGTTCATAGTATTCCCTTGTCTTTTTCATGGCTGGGAGACCTATATTGATACCTCCCCTGATTTTGTTAATTTGTGTCTTTTCTGCTTTTCTTTGGCAGTCTTTGGTGTGTTGATTTTGTTGACTTTCTTGTTCTCTTAATTTTCCTTGTTCAGTTTCAGCACTTTCTATTCTTTGTTGTCTTCTTCTTTCTACCTCCTTTTGATTTATTTTGATCTTCACCCCCTCCCAAGTTTCTTCAGGTATGAAGTTTTAGCTTATTGATTTGACATTTATTTTTTCTGTTTTTTTCTGCAGCTTTTGAAATTTTGTCACTGTGTTAGCTGTGTGTTTTGCCAAAAGTTTTCACTTCTGTCTCAAAGGATTTGTTAACAAAATAAGCCACTCGTTATATACAGATACATAATATAAATATTTATTAGAGAGTTATCTAGCTTACTTTCAATATACTAACATTAAAAGAAAAGAGAAATAGAAACAGCAGAGGATACATCACTGAATTGGGTTTTGACCAACATCCAGACTCAAACAGTGCCGTGAAGTCCTGTGTCACACCACATTTGGAGTCCCATCTGGGAAAAGGTCCCAGGCAACAATCTGCTCTGTGGGTGAGATTTAAGATTGCAGTTCAGAGTTCCTGTTTATAATCTCAGGATGCAAACTGATATCATCATCCATCAATCTGTGACCAAATTGGAGCTCTCGTTTCATATTAATGCTGTTTTGTTGCATAAAACTTGCAATGTAGTTAAGCCTGGGGCTTGGTTGGCCAGGCCCCCTCCAGGGGCTCAACAGTCTCAAGATTTCTCCCCATCTTAACTGTGGCGCTGCAAGTCTTCACTCACAGCAGGCAGTCACCGACAGTCACTCCCTGTCAGGGCAGAGTCCAGGCAGGTCAGAAGCAGGGTCAGAAGCCTGCTCTGCTCTGTCTCTGAAGCCTAAGCAAGACTGTTCATTTAATTTCCGTACCACTGAGTCCTGCAGCTTCTGGTATTGTGTCCCTGCTTCAGCTGTGTCCTACAGCTTTCGATAATATGTATTTACTTTTGTATTCATATGTGTTTTTTTTTAAATTTTCCTTGAGAGGACCTATTTGACCCATGAATTACATTGTTCAGTATCTGAGTGTTTGGAAATTTTCCTGTCATCTTTCTGTTACTGATTTCTCCTTTGATTCCTTTATGCTCAGAGAACACATTCTGTGTAATTTCAGTTCTTTTAGGTTTGTTGTGGTTTATTTCATGGCCTAGGCTGTGGTCTGTTTTGGTAATGTCCTGTGGACTCTTGAAAATAATATGTGTTTTGTTGTTGTTAGATAGAACATTCTACAAATGTTGAGCAGACCCTGTTTGCTGACGGGGTCTTGAGTTCTTCCACATCATTGCTGATTTTATTGTCTGGCTGTTTTATCGGTTGCTGAGAGAGGGTGTTGGACTCTCCAGCTGTAGTTTTGAATTTGGTTATTCTCATTTCAGTTGTGTCAGTTTAGTTCTATGCACAATTGGTATGTACACATTTAGACTTGTTTTGTGTTCTTGGTGGATTGATTCTTTTATCATTTCATAAGATCCCTCTCTATTTGGTAATTTGCCCTGAATCCTCCTTTATCTGATATTAATATAGCCACTCTTGCTTTTTTTTGAATTTTTTTGCCTGGTATATACTTTTACTATTTTACTTTAAAATACTTATACTTTTATATATAAGGTGGATTTCCTGTATGCAGCATGTAGTTGGGTCATGATTTTTTTAATCCATTCTGCCAATCTGTCTTTCCATTTGTGTCTGAGCACCCTTTATATTAATGGAATTATTGATAACGTTAGGGATTAAGTCTACCATTTCTTTGGTTTCATCTTTTTTCCCCTCTTTTATTTTCTGTTTTCTTGCCTTTCTCTGTGTTATTTTTAGTTCTTTTAAAATGCCATTTTGACTTATATGTAGTTTTTGAGTGTATCTGCTTATAGAGAAATATTATGGTTGTTCTTGGTATTATGTTATATATATATAACTTTGTGTGGTATATTTTCTAAGCATAGAAATCTTACTTTCATTAGGTCTCTTCTTCCCATTTATAAGATACATATTTTAAATATTTCCTGTACTTAAGAACTTGCTAACTGAAAGGACCACAAACTGTACAGAGGCAAAAGGACAGTTTATTGGGGAGGGGGCGGTCTTCAGAATTGTAATTTGGTGGTCACAGATTTCTAGAGGAAACAAGAATATTATCCCACTGGAGAAAAATGGGCAACGGTTTTTATAGGAAAAAGATGGAAGTTAATGAAAAGTTATTTACTGAGAGTTTGTACTGGAAGGTAAAATTATTCTATACATACAATAGGGTTATGGAACGCATCTCATTCATTATGAGGGATAAGTATGTTTTCTTTAGTTCAGAAGATGTCCAGTTCTCAGCTTTATTCTCTTTTAGCAACTATTCAGCAGTTTTAATTTAGGATCTGCAGCAGGAGTCCAGCATGTGCAGGAAACATAGATTAGAGGTCCTCAGCTCACATCGCTGTCAAACCTGACATAGCTCATTTCACAAACTCCATAAGAATTGGTGTAGAGCCAGTGAGGGTGGGAGCCTGGGTTTCCCGTTGGTCCCGTCTAGTGGGGACAGGCGTGCTAGAGGCACTGCGTGTCCCGTGGTGCTTCGCAGTTTATTGTGCACAAGTGTGTGTTGCCAGTCCTGCTCCTTTGGCAGGGTGCAGCTTTTCCTTGAGACTTTGGTGATTTTGTTTATGTGTGTGCCCGTTGGCATTTCCACTTGCTGGCTTCTTCATTACCTATTCTGGGGTACATTTGGGCAGGGGGAAACCAGGGAATTTTCTACGATTTTTTTGGGGAAGGGTTGAATTTCCAGGACCCTAGCTTGTCTGTGTTCTCAACTATACCGTTCAGAGTTCTTTAGTTTAGATTTAATGTCTAGAGTTTTTAGCTGTACTTTGCAGAAGAAAAAGGAGAGTGTATCTGTTGCATCTTGTGTGGAACTAGAATTCTCTCTTCTATTAAATTTTAATCATAGTATATTACTTTGATTCTGTGAAAGTCAGGAAGATATAGTTGACACCAAGAAAAGTAAGTAAGCTATTATCAGGGTGGTTATCTTTAATAGAAGAATAAGGAAAATACTCAAATCAACATAATAAAAAGAGGAAGAAAAATTCTGTGAGACAGGTATTCACCAAGAGATATGGATGCTTATAAACATAATGATCGTAATTTATTTAGATGGGATCAGAAAAAGCTTTTACAAAATGGTTTGAAATGGATTGGGAAGGCTGGATAGGATTATGACAGCTAGGGATTTGGAAGGAAAAGGAAGCATTTTTAAGTGGCAAAAATAGAACAAGTAATGTTCTTTTTAGGTTCTTTGCCTTTGCCTTTTTAGCTATTCAGTCAACTTAATAGAGGAGTGCCCCTTGGCAGTCACAGGCAGAACTGTTTTTATGTATTATTCACAAGATTTTCTCTTTCTCCTCCTCATGCTGAGGTCCATCCCAGAGATCATGATTTGTTGGTCTTGGGGGAATTAAGAATGGGTATCATTGTGTTTGTTTTTTTAAGAGAGAGAATTTAATACAAAGTTGATTGTTTTAAGTGCCATTATGAGGTTAAAGTGGAGAAGGAAATGGCAACCCACTCCAGTATTCTTGCCTGGAGAATCCCATGGTCGGAGGAGCTTGGTGGGCTACAGTCCACGGGTCGCAAAGAGTCAGACAGGACTGAGCGGCTTCACTTTCACTTTCATGAGGTTAAAGAATCACAATGACTGTGGAGTGGGGATATGGAGCAACTGAATTATAACAACTAAAAGTGAGAAGTTCATTTAGGCAGTTTTAACAGAATACCATAGACTGACTGGCTTATAAACAATAGAAATTTATTTCTTACAGTTTTGGAGGCTGGTAGTTCCAAGATCAAGGTACTTGCCTGCTTCCAGATCGTAGACAGCTGTCTTTTCCCTGTGTCCTCACATGGGGAAGGGACGAGGGATTTCTCTGTGATTTCTTTTACAGGGTGCTAATCTGGCTCATGAGGGTTCCACCCTCGTGACCTAATCACCACCCAAAGGCCCACCTCCAAACCATCACACTGGGGCAATAGGTTTCAACATGTGAAACTTGGGGGTAGGGACACAAATTCTAGCCCTGCATCTTACAAATGAAAACTGAGATTTAGAGATCAATGGCTTTCTCAAGGTTACAGGGCTCTTAGAAGATATAGGGGAAAATATAGTTCCCTGATTCCCAGTGGATACTATTTCCATAAACCTCCAGAGAGAACTTCTTTGAGAGGGAATCTCTTGACTGCTGGTTTAGCTTGTATACAAAATCCTTACCTGAAAGTTTCTTTAGCCAGTGCAGTGAGTAGAAGCTGACTCTGCTAAAACCCACAGGGAGGGAAGGGCATGCTCCTTCTTGACTGTGGACTTGCTTTGTGTAAATGTTTTGGGTCAGAACATCTCTTAAGCAGCAAAATGGAGTTCTCAAGTAACAACTGTGGAGAGCGCCTGAGGTCATCACCCTATTAAATATTTTCTAATCTATTTCCAAAAATATCCATTGCTAAATTAGTGGAGAAATTACAATAACTTCAAAAGACAGGATCTCTATTTACTAGGATACTCTAAAGATTGTTAATTGTATTAGTTTCTTCTGGCTGTTTGTTACCTTAATCAACATAGAAAATGATTTCCTCTTTTGGTTTTTGCTTTATGGTGAGCAATGTAGAATTACTCATAAATTTAAATAAGTGTCTGATTATAGTGAACCATAGCCAAGGAATGCTGGTACAGGGGTGGAAATAAGTTTTCTATTTGGACCTGAATGTTCCTGAAATCTCTAAACATCAGTAAAATACACTTGCAATCCTTTAGTACTTTATTTTCATATCAGATTAATTGGTGTGAAAAATTATGCACACTTTCTTTTTGCAAAATGAGCTAGTGGTGTTTACGGGCTCATTTTTCTTGATGCTATCATGAGTGTTTCTATAGTTTAAATGTGTCTCATCGGTGAGGAGGCAAGAGAGACATGAGACCCAATCTGGTTCTATTTGTGTGAACAAATTCCCTTGAGAAGACCCAGTTTTACCTGGAACATGAAGAAATTGAAGTAAATGAAATTTCAGTTGTATTCCAGTTCTTATAAGCTGATAAAAATAAGTAAAGCTAAGAAGCCACAAGTTTTTAAAATTAAAGGTCTGCATACGTGGCCTGTGGCCTGTCACGTTCTTGGTACAGTGCTCACTCTTACAACTTCCTGAGTCTTTTGAGCACTCTGGCGGTTCCACTGTCTTCACTAATATTCTTTATTTTTCTTGCTAATCCTTTGAAAACCTGGGATTTAAAAAAGAAGTAAAAAATTTTTGAATGGTAATTTTTAATTGCTTGATTTACTGTTGATGCAGTTTCTGTGTGTTTAACACTTGAAGTCTGTCTTCCCTTTTAAGTGCTTTCATTTTTGCAAAAAAACTGTAATACGCTACTTTAAAAAGAGATATAAGCTGATAAATGTTTACCAAAAAAAATATTACTTCATATGCATTAACCATAAATGTTAGAGGAAATAATTTTTTGTTCATATATGAAAAATAACTAGGTTTGGATTAAGATATAATTTTAGTAATTTGGGCTACCTGTATTTTAAAAAATGGAATCCGTCTTTTCATTAACACTGTTGTTGTTTTTTTAAAGTATGACTGTGGTGTCTCTATGTTTTGGTCCCCTTTTTTATTATGCCTCCCACCCCCGTCTCTCTCTGCACAGGGTGGGTATTCTGCTCCCTCCTTCTCTCCTTGGCAGGGCTCCTTCCAAGGGATCCCACGGACTGTTCCGCCGCACCGCAGACAGAGTGAGTCTGTGTCTCTCACTCCTACCCTGCTCTGCTTCCCGTTCACGTGTCCCCTTTCTGCATGACCGTCCCTCCCCAGCACCTCCTCTCGGTCTAGAGTGATCTGCAGGCACGTGCTAAACCAGCACTCCCTGGGCTCTCCTCTCTTAATTAACATTTCCTACATCTGCATGTGAACAGACTTTTCCACGTAGAGCCTCAGGAAAGCTGTGTGAAGTTAATGTCGTTCTAATGCCATTTAAACCTGTTGCCAGTGGCGCTATACCTACCGACATGCATCTGTCTTTAATGTATTTTCTCTTTTTATGACCTTGAGATAATATGAATAAAGCTTGTTTTTTAAATATAGTCATGTTAAACACGTACACTCTAAATGCAGTGGTAAAATGGACAGATGCATATTGTTTAGGGAGCAGGCTTACTAGACCATTGCACATTTCTTTAAATATTTCCTAATCAAAAGGCTTGGATTGTGTTTCACTGTTTTCTAATACAGAAATCTTTTAAGTCATTTAAAGGGTGTTTTTAAATAACTAATATGTCTTTATAATTTATCAGCCACTTTACAATACAGAAGAAATGACTTTTGAATATGCATGGTTTACTAACATTTCTAATGATTTAGTAATTGTTTGACTTAAAAAAAAATCTTTGTTTACATTGAATCTGCTTTCCAAAACAGTGTTTATTTGTGTTATATACTTACCTGGTAAGTTGATTATATTTTATCTTTTTTGAAAAGTCACCCAGAAAAGTTAATATTTAAATATTGTCAGTCACAGTCACTTTTATGCCTTCTCCATGGATTTGCCCTAATTTTTAATTCATATCAATTTTTTCATAAATTATCCTTACCTAAATAATGTGAAGTATCAAAGATCTAAAAGGGGGAAATTTAAAGCAATTAAAATTTTTAAATGTGATTTATTCAAATAAAATTTTATTTCTTGAATTAGTCAATAGGAAGTATCAACATGAATTTGAGACAGGGTTTGAAATGTATGGTTTGGTCATTATGCCTTTCCTTCCCTTTTGCACTTTTTAAAGAATGGTGAGATAGAGCGTGCATAGGCTTTCATATCACGTTATTTAGTAGCAAGTTAATTTGTTCAAAGCATTCTTCCCTTCTTCTTTCCCATCTCCTACCACCTTTGTAAATCCTCCTTTTTACTCCCCTTACTTCTATTAAGTTGCTTTCTTTTCTCCTCTAAAGATTGCTAGCACATAAAGAATTACACTAAATTGCTAGTGGACCAATCTGAATTTCAAAGGGCAGTTTTGATGATGTATTCTTAGGCTGTAGCCACTATACTGCATTTACCTCAGAAGGACGCACCTACCTTGACTTTTCTGAAGCCCCCTTTTAGTCCCTGTTCTTTTCCCCACTGTTTTTCTCTTCTATTCTCCTTCCTCTTATCGTGCAGTATGTAATTGGAGTTTGCAGTTAACTATTCAGTATTACAGATAGTTGTAGATTTATTTTTTAAAACATGTTTCCCAAAGCACCCATTTCACTAGTTTCTTATCTGCATACCTTTAGAAATTTCTTGTCCCTCACCTGAGTCATTGGCCCTCCATTTCCAAGTGCTTCTTTCTCCTTTGGATTTAGAGCTACTTTTTAAATTTCTAACTGTGAAGCAACACTGTCTGTTCTTCCATACTACTATCAAGATCTGTCTTTCTAGCTTTTCTGTAGATCAAACCTCCTTTCTCTGCATCTCCAAGTTAGCAAAAAGAAAGTTTGGTTCTCCAGCATTTGAATGTGTTGGCTTCAATATACATTGAGTCTTTTTCTTGATCATTGAGACCTTTAGGACTTTGTTTGTGGAAAGTGATAGAGGACTTGTTCACAGCTTTTTGACAGCTCTTCTTGAGCTTTGAAGGTTCCTTTAAAGGAAATATGTATTAATTGCTACATTACTTGAATTTACCCTGAGAACAGCTCTTGGGAATATAAAAATAATAAGTATAAAATAATAACATTATTATTATGTAATGACAAAATAATAGAGGAGAAGGTTGTGAAACAATGGATAAATCCAGTGGTTTTCCTGAGAGTTTGGGAATAGGTCTCCCCTTTTCCTACGCTAAACTGCTTATGTAGTCAGTGATACAGTATTTGTCTCCACATTTAATCAGTATGTAACTTCCAGCGCTGATTTTTGGAGAGGTTAATTCTGTAAGTGATGGCATGTGGTTGAGAGAGTTCTCCTGCATTATTGTATTTCAGTAGTAAGTTCTTTCTGATGCCCTCCTGAACATCAACTTAAGCAAACTGCCTTTTTTGGTAAATGCAGAAGCCAGGTAAGCTTGGCTTATTAGTTTTCAGTAAGATAGTCTGTCTTTGGTTTTGTATTTTAAAATGTGTAAGAGGACCTAACAGAGGCATAAAGAGATAGCTTGTTGTAGATATTGCAAATAACTGATGGGACTGTTATTTATGGGACTGTTTAGCTCTGATAACTCTAGAAAGCTGCAGTGGCTAAGGATGTTCTTGGTTAATTTAAGAATATCTCTAAAAAAGATAAAGGAGATAAACAGAAGATAAAGGTGATAAAAGGAAAATCCTGCTCTTTTGTTTAAGTGTCTTTTTTTACCCCCTCAGGAAATGTTGACTTTATATTTCTTTTCTCAGGTATATTACTAATCTTAACTTGATGATGCTTGTCTTCCAGTTTCAAATTAACTTTTGTCTAGGTTAGAAAATATCTACATTTAGACATTCGAAGGTCTTCCTGTTGTCAGTAGGCACTTCAGCTTTTATCCAAATTGACTTGTCAGCTGGCATTAGTTTAGTATTTCTAATTTCCAACTGTGTAGAAGTAGGAATGATAGTTTTATGTGTATATGTATACAAGTTTATATATATATATGTAAAACCTACTTCACACTATGAAAATTTAATAAAAATAATAACTTTTGGCAAGTAAGTCTTAATGGTAATCTTAAATAGCAGTTCTTGCCAGAGCATACTGCTTCTAGAAATACTTGACTTTTTAAAAAGTATATTGAATACTGCCTATTTCTTATGCCTAAAGAGATTTTTAAAATTTGCTCTTTAACACCTTCCTCGAAAGAATTTAGAAATCTTACTACCTTTAGCTTCCATGTGCAGTAACTTAAATTGGAAGAAAAAAGATACTTTTAAGCAACAGAAGTCATTAATAATGTTTACCTATTAAAAGCCCTATTAAGCCCAAAATTTCTTTTTAAAAAAAATTTATTGAAGTACAGTTGGTTTACAGTGTGTGTTTAGTTTCTGCTGTACAACAGAGGGACTCAGTTATACATATATATTCTTTTATATTTTTGATTATGACTTATCACAGGATATTAAATATAGTTCCCTGAGCTATACAGTAGAACCTTGTTGTTTATCCATCTTATATGTTATAGTTTGCATCTGCTAATCCCAAACTCCCAATCCAGACCAGTAGTTTCTTGATTTAGTGTTAACTGGCTTGTAAATTTATATAACAATTATAATTAATTATACTCACCAGAATTATGTTAGGAATAACAATTATATTGTCTTATATTTTTTTCCTCCTCTTATAACCTTCAGTGGTTGTTTTACAAACCTTTTTTGACAACTGACACAAATTCATTTTACATCATAACCCGGTATGTATTTATTGAATGAAACTATACAACCTAATATATGCATCTGTGTATATTTAAAATTCAGATAAAAATTCATAAAATATTACTTTCCTCTTAGGACATTTGATATTTTCAGTTTTTGTTTTTCTTTTTTCCATATAGTATTATCTGAGCATTTTTCATACAGTAAATATTTCTTGAAAACATCATTTTAATGACCACATGGTAATATGTTATCATGTGACTATGATATGCTTAATTGTTTTCCTGTTGTTTGACATCGATACTGTTTCCATTTCCCCCTATTAAATAGAGATGCTAGAGATATTATTGTAGTGCAGTTTATTCTTGTGTATAGATCAGCGTTAGCACTAGAAGGATGGTTGTTACAAGGCGTGTGCTTGATGTGTATTGCTGAACTGACAAACATGTTCATAAGGTATATCTTAACGTGGCTCAATCCGATTGGCTTCACCATGTGGCTGTAATCAATTTTATATGTAAAGATAGCATGTCAGTGCTTTAATGAGAAATTAGCTCGGAGAGTGACTTTTCATAAAAATAAAATATTTTTCAGTGAAGTAGAAAAGGGTAGTAACTCAGTAAAAACAGAACAATTTGATTTTACAGCAGGCTATTTTTTTTTAATGTAGTTAATATAGAATATGTGTCCACTGTGTCCATTTTTGCAGCTAGTTCAAGTGCATATTAGTCATTGGTTAATTAACTAGAAATGTGCATCAAACATGGTCCTGGAAGCTGCCCTGTAAACGTCAGCATGGGTTAGTTTCTTTCTCAACAGCTTGCAGTTATGAGAAACAAAGCCGTTGCCGTTGTCTGTGTAAGCCATTTATAATCCGCAGACTCTGCGGTGGTTTTGTTAGCTGTGTTTGTTGCCTTGTCATAGTGCCTGCAGCCCCTACTCTGGATGAGTATACCATGCGTATTGGTCACCAGTGGAATTGTCCTATTATGATGTTTAGTTTTTTATTTTTTTCCTGAAGTATTATGCATCCCAGAGGTAGATTCTGATGGGTTTTACATCTCAGAGATGTAAACTTATGAAATTTAGGCATCTCATACTGATTATGCTTGTGTGGTAAATGGCTTAAGTCACTATTATTCACCTTGTTAATTTTTAAAAGCTGTTAACTGGTTAACTTAGAAAAGCCATTGAACTCCTTATTTCAGAAAGTGCTTATTTTTAATTTGTATTTATCAGTCAGGTATCTTCCTTAAATTCTCTTGAGATTTGGGGACATTACTCTGACATCTAGGGAATAAGACATTCCTGGTCTCCCCAAATCCCTGAAAACTTTGATTGGGTTCATGTGAATTATAGAGCAGAATTCACTGGACCCAGTTATGTTAGGGATCCAGTCCTGTCTTCTGTCTCTCTAGTGATGTATGGAGCCTTGCTTATAATGTGGAACATCGTATTTAAGACATACATGAAGATCAGATTAGTCTTTTATTGCCCTTTAATGCAGCAGCAGTAAACTGAGTTGTGTTTGCAATATGCAAGACTCTGAAGTAATTAAAAATAATTTCTACTTCTTTTATAAGGGATTACATGCAGTTAAACCCTTTTAGATCTTTGGAGTATGAATATTAATTGTGTCAAAATTCTTTACAGTATTTTATTTGTGTAAGATTCTTCATGTGATTCCTTTTAAGGGTAAGAAGTTTATATATACACTGTGCTGTGGATAGGAACATTTGTATTAACTTAGAAACCACTTCAGCAAGTATAAATCTATTAAGATATTTTTTCATTTTATAGAAATATATTAAACTAATGCCTGAAAAAATGCAGCGAAAGCAAATACTGTTGGCTGCTGCCCAGTCACGGCAGTCCCTTGGTGTTGCGTGTGGTCTCTGACACCATTGTCCTGTCTTTTTCTTGTCTCTGCTCTCCCATTATGCTATTGGCAAGGAGTTGAGAAGTTAGTCCATTACTTCTCTGACAAAGCGTGGTACAGTACAATTTCAGATTTTTTCTTACCACCTTCCTCATTGTCACTTTTTTCTCCCCCAGTTTGCATGATGCATGTCAGAGCTTGCATGAATTACAGGCATGTTACAAATGGCTCCATTACCATCTTCCTTTTAATCTTTAAAATGTATTCAATATTGATAATAAAGTTATATGTAACCAAGGAAAAATAATATTAGGTAATTCCTGTGTCTGTTATGCAGTAGCATTATTATGTTTTATGACATTTTCTTCTTTCTACCTTACCTAGTTTGACATACTTTTATTCCATCAGGACTTGATATTTCTAGCTGCCCTCTTACTATTGGCGACTTTAGAACATGAATGTTTATAGAAACTGATATGAGTTTTTCCTTATGTTAAAATGCTCAAAATCTTTGAAGTGATATGAAACAGAGGTGAAAAGTTTTTCTTAGTGATGTGTGCTGATTTGCATTTCCTTGTGTTGAGTGTGTTTCCTCCAGAGAATCCCTTGGAACCACCTTTTTCTGGAAATACTGCTTCACTATGCGGCTTGAGTTTGGTATCTGAGCATTTTCCTGTGTAGGACAGATCAGCTAAGAAGGCAACAGGGCATCATCTAAAAGAGTTAATACCTGAATGTTGGTATTGAATCTGCCTTTTGAGTTTTTAAAATAATTGGCTGGCTGTATTGCATATTCTGAGAGTCTGTGAGCTCGTTGGACTTAACTCAGCATACATAGAATAGTGGAGCTTCCCAGGTGGCTCATTGGTACAGAGTCCGCCTGTCAAGCAGGAGACACGGGTTCAGTCTCTGGGTTGGGAAGATCCCGTGGAGGAGGAAATGGCAACCATTCCATTGCTTAGAAAATCCCATGGACAGAGGAGCCTGGCGGGCTACAGTCCAGGGGCTTGCAAAGAGTCTGACGTGGCTGAGTGAGTGAGCATGCGTGCCCACAGAAGAGTCAGGCTTCAGTGCTGCATTTTAAATTCACTGTCAGTTCAAATGCTGGCTTTGCTGTTTGCTAAAGTGTATGAATTTGAATACTTAATTTCATTTAACCTCAGTTTACTCATTTACAAAAAGATTATACCTTCCACCTAGGGTCTTTTGATTATCTGAGATCATGCATGCTATGTAGAGTTTAGCTGTCTACCACTGGGAAGAAGGGAAACCCTTCTTTTACAGTCTGAAGTATGTTTCTCAAGGCTTTGGAATGTGTCAGGCGTTCTATTGATACCGAGTACTGTGTGCCTGTTATCATTGTGATTAACAGCAATTCACTGAGGTGTAGGTATTGATATTATCCTCATTTTACAAGTTATGAAATTCCATCTCAGAGGAGTAAGATAATTTACCCAGTATCTCACTGATAGATTGAGAAGCCAGAACTTAAACCCGGATCAGTCTGTCTTCAGAAACTAAGTGGTTCAGTACTGCGTTGCACTGGCTTCTTCATATAGCCACATGTAAATTCTCTCTAAATGTTGAATTGCCTTGCATTTCCAGCTTTGGTTTATCTCCAGGAGGGCACTGGAGGATCTGTGTCATATCAGATATGCCACCTGTATATGACCAACATTATTGAAATATGTATTTGGATTCTAGAAACCTTGAAATCTGTAACAACTAGTTTATTATAATACTATTACAGAATTTGCTTCCCCCCTGCCTCCAGACCTAGCTATTAAAGGGCCATAGCTTGAATTAATCATTTTCATACCTTTTAACAATCATAAGTGACATTTATTGAGCAATTTTGACGTGCTCTGGGAGGTTCTACCCTAAGTGTTTTACGTGTTATAGTCATTTTTAATTTTTAGTAATAGAAATGGAAAATAGTTGAATGCTTGTTAAGATAGTTTCCCTAACACATTTCATCCAGAAATGTCTAGTCTCCAACTAAAAAGCACCTCTGGCATAGCTGGTAAGTCACTATGGGGGGTGCAAGTCATATGGGAGGTGCCATGTTCAAGTTAACATGTAATGAATCCTTCAAGCTGTGCTTCTAAACTTGAATCATTAAGCTGACCCCAAACTTAGAGAACACATTTTTTAAATTATAAAATTTCTTGTCCATCAGTGTTTTTTAAAAAATTTGTTTAAATTAGTGCTGTATCATTGACCTGTGGTGATTTATTACCGAAGAGGCAATTTTGGAATGTGCTACTTATTAATAGTTATTTATTCATTTATTCTATAAATATATATTTAATCCCCATTATGTGGGCTTCCCAGGTGGCACTTGTAAAGGTGCCTGCCAGTGCAGGAGACACAATAGACGTGGGTTCGAACCCTGGGTCAGGTAGATCCCCTGGAGGAGGAAATGGCAACCCACTCCAGTACTCTGGCCTGGAGAATCCCATGAACAGAGGAGCCTGGCCGGCTGCAGTCCACAGAGTCGCAAAAAGCTGGATGTGACTGAAGCAACTTGCACACACGCACATGTGCGAAATACTGAGGATACCAACTACAGCAGCAACCAAAAAATACGAGTAAAGCATGGTACATGCCTTAAGGAGCTCATAGTCTTTGGTTATCTTTGTAAGCAGCACAGAACAGACTTTTAAGATTATCATTGAGGATGCCTGTCAACCCCTTCCATAATTACTTGGCAGTGGGTATTGCTGGCACTTTTGACCTTAACATCTGTAGCCATTGCATTTGAGAATTCTCAGAATAGTGCGTTGAAGTGTATGTATTCAACTACTGAAGTAAGACTTGAAGTAGCTGAGTCCAGTTAGAAGCACTGAGCTCTTTCAGTCTAGGAATGGGTCTCATTTTACACTTTAGTAACCAACTTTTCTATAAATTGTAAGGATGGAGTACTAAAGCTCTACTTATTTGTGACTACAGGGAGTTTCCTGAGATCCCCCAGGAGTAGGGGGAATTCGTCCTGCCCTCTGAGTCTTGCGGGCTGCTGAGGCTGTGCAATGAAAGGGCTGCTGGGCAGCTTACCCAGAGGTCTTTTGTTTCTGGATACAGGGCAGTATCCCGTGTTTCATCTTCAAAGCCAGAAACCTAGAACTCACCTTAAACTTCTCTGTTTCACCTTCAAAATCTTTTTCAATTCTTTCCCTTTTTTTTTTTTAATTAATATCCTAATTTAAAACCCATATATTGATAATTCACCTGAGTGTTGGCAGTGGCATACTGTCTGGGTGTTCTGCTTGCCAATCTCATCCCCTTCTGTTACCTTCCTCACTGATTCCGCCAGAATGACACTGTAATGACATTGGGTCTTAGGATTCCTCTGCTTAAAATTCCTCAGTGTCTCCCATCACCTACTAGAGTCAAGACTGCTCAGCCTGATGTGAGTTCCTTTATGAGCTGGCCCTTGCCCACACCTTCTCACCAGCACTGTGCTTGCCAGTTCAGTCTTAACAATTTGAAGTTGCTGGAACATATCAGCCTTTTTTTGCCTTTGTATTTCACATGTTCTGGCCCTCTACCCTGACTGTCTTTCCCTTCCTGTCTTCTTGGCAAACTCCTGCTCTTCTTAAAAAGCAGTTCAGATGTTGGTATTTCTTGGATGCCTTCTGTGACCTCTCTAATCAGGTATAGGTTTTGCTTCTACATGTTATGCTTGAGACAGGGTTTCATCTTTTGTTTACCTGACTCTCTCGTGAGGCCTGTCAACCACAGGAGCGGCATTGTGTTCAGGTTCATATTTTCCTGTACCTACTACAGTGAGTGACATGTCAGACATTTTTAAAAAAGAATGTATGGGAGTGTGTATGTATGTGTGTGCATTTAAAACATCTATAGCAACCATCCCTGTATCATGATAGGACCAATAGGCTTTGCCCCATATACTTTAACTATTTGGGCCATAGAAAGATAACTTTAAAAGTCATATTTTCTTTACTGACTGCCCAAAAGTAATAGAAATTGTATGTTTCCCTTGATTTTTATAGAATATAATCATGCAGTGGGCTCCAGAGAAGTGTGTGCAAGGCATGTCACCCTTAAGAACTTTTCTATTGTAGGCTTCTGAGCTTTAGTTCAGGTTACAGACAACTTGAGATCTGTTTTACTCTCAGACATCATTCAAAAAAGCTGACTATTTTAAACTTTACTAATGGACATTTATTCCTGGGGAGGGTAAATCCATTTTTCACTTACCGGCCATAACGGAGCCATAGTTGATCCCTCAAATGGCAGTGAGACAGAACAAATGTTTCATTCCGAAACTTTTCAGTAAGAATACTACTGAAAGTAACTTAACATTAGCTTAAGACGTTGACCTGTTTTTGTGTAAGTGATTAGAATTTCACATCAACTTAGAATATAGTCTTCATTCTAAATTGTGTTTATCTGCTGGTAATTTTAACTCTCAGTTAAAATTTAGAGGTATAGCACCTGACACTTTTAAATTAATACTTCTAATAAAGTGGTTTGAAGTGGAATACAGCTTTCCTTAAAAAGAAAAAAACTTTAAAATGGGTAATATTCTGAAATTCTTAGTTGCTATCTGAATGTTTTATGGAGATTAAACCAAATGACTGTATAGAAATCGTTCTGTCAAGCTGTCTCTATATATAAAGTTTTGAATAACTAATGGATCAAGATAGGAGTCTCTTCTCTTCGGTGCCCGGTGCTCTAGTGCTCTTCTTTGACCCTGTCTGACTTGGACCTTGTGCAGTGTTTACTGCTTGTGCCATTTTTGTTTGCTCCATCACTTGTGTGTGTCTCATACCTTACTTGAATATTGCAGCTTATTTTTTAATTAAAAAAAACCCCACATGCTTCTCATATTAAAACATAGTAAGTGCCAGCATAGCCTAATTGGAACATATTAATTCTGGGTGGTGTTTCTAAAATGAATTGTTGCTAATGTTGTTTTTAATTTTAATAGCCTCAAGTACTACAGCCTTCCAGCAGCCTTCCCAGACCCACAGACCACACCCAGGGAAAACTAGTAAAGCCGCAACATACCGAGGCCCACAGTGAGTGCACAGTCCAGGGCACACATCAGGGTGTTGTACCTCCAGATGAAAGCTTTACACACGGCTCACAACAAGAAAGCAGCAATGGTCTGGAAGACCACCCTTATTCTTCAAGCCCGGAATTCACTAAGGATGTGGTGAAGAGTACGCCTTCTGAAGCAAGCTTGAACACGACCTTGAATGCTCAAGAGCCTTATCATCTGGCAGATAATCAAGTCAGTGACATGCAGTTTGTGCCCACTTCTCTGCAGACACTTCTCCAGTCGAGTACAGATAACCAGGCTAAGAGAGTTGGAAGAAATCAGTCTTTTCCAGAGGGCTACGCATCTCAGCCCAAGTCCTCGCAGCTTTTTAAGCCACCCATCTTGAATTCTTTGGTATCTCCTCCAGTTCCTGAAACATCTCCAAATAGGACTCCCACTTATAAGAAGTCACCAGTAATCACACAGTGTAATTCCGCAAAACTCCAGCCAACATCTAGTCAAACAAATCTCGCAAGTAATCCAAATCCAAAAGCGTCTAAGCTCCGTCCCCCTTCTGGCTCTTTCAAACAAAAACACATAAGCAGCCCCCGACTAGAGCCTCAAAACTTCCAGGCCAAGACAAGCATCCCAAGGCCACTAATAAGAAGAAAAGAAATCATGCAGACTCCTAATGACAATTTGAATTCTGGGGATTGTTTGGCCTCTAATCAGTACTCTCGTCTTCCTAAACCAAAGATACATTAAGTGCATAGCCGTCACCTGCCAATTTGTTTTTTTTAAAAAAAGAATCTGTTCCGTAATACCTTTATGTGTGCAGTTTGCTACCACGATGGAGGTTCCATTGAAAGCTTGCAAATCTTAAAATTAAAACATGGAAGCTTCTATTGGTTTGGCTCTTCTGTTTTATATCCTGGTTGAAGTACATACCATTTGAGCATATTTGTCTCAGGTAAACACGAAAGTTTGCTTACTCATTCAGAGGTCTACAGAAGGCTCTGATCATGTCATCCATTCCTCTGCACATCAGAAACTTCATAACATTCTGCTTGGCAGGCAGCAAATGTGCTTGCTGACGTAGTCCCTTTAAGGTCTGTATTGATTGTGGTTCTCAGAGCCTCACCCTTTTCCATTTGTCCCTCTGTGAATATGGTTATTATTTTAACTGAAGATTTGGTGATAAGGAAAGATGATAGTCTGTAAGCAGAGTTCTGGCCAGTGATTTGTATATTTTAAAGGTCTATGCAAAAGCTCTGTGATGAATAAAGGAGATCAGGCTTTTAATGGGAAGTTAATGTAAGTTTTATTTTTCCTTGTTATAGTCTCAGTATTTATTTATTTACCAGACAAATTCCCCTGGCTAAAGCTCTTCATATTATATATATATAAACCAATTATATGTTGCTTTAACATCTTGTTAAACACACACAGATTCACACATAATTTGTATTTGTTTTTGTTACTGGAAAAATTTTGGAAGGCTTGAGTAAAGATCCACCTGAAACCTGACCTAAAGATATATTCATTTGTAACATATGTTGGTGCTAGAGTTTTGCTGGTAATTCCATTTTGAATCCTATAGGCTTATGGATCCATGCTAGCTGTTTTGACGTTCCACAGTATATATTTTAAATTAAGTCTTTATTGTAATATTTATATTTATTGACTTTCTGCTAATATCCGAAGACTGGAATAATGGACTTGAAATGTTTGCACAGAACTTTGATGGGATATAAATGTCTCATACGTGGGGATTTAAAACTATTTTCTATAGCAAAATGAGTTAAAATATTTTGAGTATAATTATAAATTTAAGTAAGACTATCTTGAGAAAACCGGAATTCATAATGGTTGTGTTCTTCTGAGTTTTCCAGGTTTTCCTTTTATGTTGGTGTGTATTTGAAAAGTAGATTTGGGAAGAAAAATGAAATTGGAAAGGGGAAATTGTGTTTTATTAAAACATATTAAAAGATATTTCAATGGCAATATGCTTATTTATTTTAATGTGCTAGGAAGGCAGCTATGGAACTGCCAAGGGACCATACGCGTTAACCTGACAGGCTGCTGACCGCTCGTTGGGTGGTTCAGTCAATGTGTCCTCCTGTTCTCCCAAATCATGGTGTCGCTGGGCTGTTCATCTGCTGCTGCTTTCGTTAGGGTTAATGTCTTTCAGACAGACAGTATTTACAAAGTCAATTTTTGTTGTGATCAGTTGACCAAAAACTTATCAAAAGGGATCATGGCCAAAAAGTCAGTCATTCAGATTTCTAGGGGTCCCTTTACAAAATGTACATTGCCCCATTTTAGAGAGACAATAGCAAGAGCTCTAGTGGGAATTTGAAAAGAGGTGTTCACTGCCACGTGACACAGTCATCCCTTCCCTGTCGGAACCATTCTAGGGGGTTTGCCACTTCACCCGATACCAGCCCTTCTTGGACTTGGTAATGGGTGAGCAGCCCAAGTCCCGAATCAGGCTCTGCTCCGACAGCACTTCTGGCAGAGAAGCACTAGCGTTTAGAAAGTTCTCGCGTAATGCAGGTATTGTCACTGTGCTGAGTGATGAGGTGTATCAGGAAGGCTCTTGCTTTACTTCATAGAGCGAGCAGTCGTAGCTGAAGCTGGAAGTGGGTACGTGTGGTCTTTCATTCTGAGGACGAAACAATACTGTTCTCAGATAGTTCAAATGAGGTGTTTCCCCAAACTAGAACATACTGATTAATAGGTTTTGGTTTATTTGGAAATTGAACCAAACTCTTGAGAAATGTTACCTTTATCTTTAGGGAAGAATTTTTAATATTTACTTTAACCCCTTAGTCTGAGGGTAATGTCCTTGTGTATTAAAATGTTGACTCCTGCAGGATGTTTACTCTAATCCTTTTCCTGGTCTGTTTTTTATTCCTGATGAAATTGCAGAGATATTAATCCATCAGTTCAATTTCTATGTACCTTTGTTGAGCCTTAATCATGGCAAAAGGCTCATCAATATAATTATGAAGCATACTATTACATATAAGAGAAAAAAAATCTAGGATGCTTGCACGAAACAATAAAGTATTTGCCTGCAGTTTTCTTTAAAAACTGCCAGAATATCATGCTAGTCTGCTCCTTAGTAAATGTTAAGTCATAAATGAAGTGGGCAGTAGCTCACCTGAATAGTCAGAAATTACTGTCTCAGATTTGGCTCTATCATGCTTCTATAAGTCAGCTCTGTGCCAAATCCCTCTCCAGAGGAACTCAGATCACTTTTTTCCTTGGTTCTTGTGATTTTGGTGAGTGTGGTTGCAGCGTATGAATTTTTAATCCCGAGGAAGAAGTTTTTATGGGTGTTAAGTTTCACATTTGTGAAAGAGGAAATAGAGTATGTGGAATTATATATTTGGCTGTTAATGGGATGCATATCAAATTCCTTAAAGACAGCTTGGCCTAAGGAGTTAATCAGTACAGATGCAGATGATTTTAAAGGCGCTAAAGAATTATGTAGTTAATAATCATTTTAGAATGTTTCTGATAACTGAGACCCTCTAGCGTTTTTCTTTAGGAGTCTCATTTTAATTTGTGCAATATTTTCAGGCATACAACTACTGTTCATTGTATTTGTATAGATATTAGAGAACCTTACTAAGTATTTTAACAAGTAAAAATCTGAATATGAGAGAAATTATCAGATTTGCACTTTAAATGAGCTTAATTGCTTGGAGTTGTGCCTGAAATATCAAAATGCCTCCTATTGGGTGTGGCTTTCTTTGTTGAAATGAATTTCTCTATAATTGTTGCTGTTCGAAGTACAGCCTTTCACAGTTGTATTCTAAGCATGTCACTTTTTCCATTAAAGCACTAAGTTCTTTGAATGTCTTATTGTCCCAGTAAGTGTTTTACTCAGACGCATCAAGGAGAACACAGCCCCCTATAGCGGTCACTGCTAAATCTTGCTGTAGCATAGACGGCACAACAGACACAGAGATACACTCCTCTTTTCTGAGTGGAACTGTCACGGTGGTTTCCTGGTCTCTGGGGCACTGAGGGTGGAATCGAATCACCGAACACGCTGGCGGTGGAGAGCAACAGACTGCAGCATGGTTTCGGTTTACTCTCGACCTTAAGTTTTCGTGCTTTTGAATTAGTTGGGGTAGTTACGTTTGCATGCTTACCCATACATCTGAACACTCATTATAGCTGTAATACAAATACCTGATGTTTTTCCTTGGGGATGATGGCCTTGCTATTTTTCTTAATTCTGATGCCTGAATTATATTTTAAATTTTCTTTTCACACCTCCCTTCGATTTTTTGCTGCAGCAATTTGAAAGAGTATGTTTGGATAAACGATTATGATGGTGAGCACCAGTCTACAACTATGCTGTTAAGTAAAGATACATTGTATGTTTTAACCTTATTGGGGGAAAGCTACCCACTTTCTCCTTGGTAAAGGATCACCACAACAAAGCAAAACTGACCCTAAGAATTTAAAATCTCTTAATCTTTGCTGACTAGGAACACCACAGTCTTTACTATCTGCAGTATTGTTTTTCCCATTGACTTAAAAAACCAGTTCAGAGTAAATACTGTATATTAGAATTTGCTTGTAAAATGAATTATAAAAACTGGATGTAAAGTCTCTTTCCTGAAAATGTTGGCATAGTAAATAAAAATAAAGTTCATAATTATAAAAATTTCCTTGTCTTTCTCAACATTGATGTCCACAATGTACTTTTTCTCATACCTTTTTTCCACAAAGATCTAAAATGTTCCTTTGATTTTTTTTTCAAACTCTGTATTATTTCACACACGCCCTTTGCCATATACATCACACTCCCAGCCCTCACTGAGTAAAAGCAATAAATAAATAATAAATTAATAATTTATTTCATTTTCCAATTTAACTTTATGTGATAGACATTGTATATAGGATATTAGAAGCTGCTGCAGGGATAGGTCACATTGTTAACCCAAAATGGCTACATAAATGCTAGAAAAAGAGTGAATGAAAATTTAGTAGTAATAAATAGGACAGTGGCATTTACCGCATGGTAAGGCACCTGAATCAGCTTTAAAGCCCTCGGTGGTGTTATCATGTATTCTCTTAAAATACCAGTTGTCACTCTAAGCACTTTATACCCTACTTTTTAATTCTAGCAACAATCCTATGAAGCAAGCACTAATATCTCCATTTTACAGAGAGGAAGGTAAAGCTCAGAGAAGTTAAATAAGCTGCCTAAAATCTCAACAGCTACTGAAATGCACAACCAGAATTTGAAACCAGACCATCTGTTTCAGAGTCCATGCAGTTAATCACAAGGCCAT
>SJYQ01005612.1:447327-511834 GCA_006410935.1 Redunca redunca | reverse complement strand
TGGGGAAACAAATGAGATTATTGAGTCAAAGAGTGTGGGCATTTTTGGGGTACTTGTAATGGTAATGTCAAAGTGAAAGTGAAGTCGCTCAGTCCTGTCCGACTCTTTGCCACCCGTGGACTGTGGCCCACCAAGCTCCTCCGTCCATGGGATTCTCCA
This sequence comes from Redunca redunca, assembly GCA_006410935.1. Classification (NCBI taxonomy): domain Eukaryota; kingdom Metazoa; phylum Chordata; class Mammalia; order Artiodactyla; family Bovidae; genus Redunca; species Redunca redunca. Next base: position 511,675 of record SJYQ01005612.1, on the reverse strand, counting down.
GGCAAGAATACTGGAGTGGGTTGCCATTTCCTTCTCCAAATGGTAATGTCAAGTTATTTTCAAAAAGGATCACTTCTCATCAATATGTGAGAAGGTGAGTTTGACTATCACTCATGAAACAAACATTTGGTGTTGCGAGACAAACCTTTGTTTTTTGTTGTTGCTACTTTAATACACGTGAAATGACTTCCCATTTGATTAACAGAGGTGTATGGAGTGTTTCTGTTCATGTGTACTTACTAAAGGCACCCCTTTGTATGGGGCTTTTTCTGTTTAGCCCATTCGTCTGTTGGCATCTTGAAGCTTTCAGAACGATTTGTGTGAACTCTTTATATTATAGAGTTATCAACACTCTGCCTGACACCTTGCTACAAATGTTTTTCTTGGACTATTTCTATTTTAGTTATCTTGTTCCTTTCCTGCAAAGCTTTTGTACTTTTATAGTTTTGAATCTGGTTTTGTGTGTGTGTCTGTGTGATTTGTACTTTTATCAGCATGAAACTTCAGAAGTTATCACTCCCTTCAAAGAACAGATAAATATTTCTTTCTAATTTTTGTTTGTTTGTTTGTTTTCATTTGACTTCTTTGCTTGATTCTTTAATCTCTCTAGACTTTATATTTTGAAGTGTGTGGTAAAATGTGTTTCTGAGTTAATTACTTTTCCTCAAAATTACTGGTTATCACAGCATAATTTATCAACCAAGAAGTCCTTTCTCCATTGTTTAGTATTCCCTACTTTGTAATACATTAAATTCTTAGTGCAATTAGGTCTGGGTTTTAAAATGCAGATTCACATTTCTGTATTTGTGCCAATTCCATAGTATGGGGTTGATCAAAAAGTTTGTTCGGGTTTTTCCACAACATCTTGCCAAATATTTTAAGTTATTTTGCTTTATAATATGTTTTTATAGCTAATTACCTCTCTTTTTTTTCCCACTTACAGATTTACTATTCTCATCTGTTTATTTTCAAAATGATTTTAGAATAATTTAATTCCTTTAAGGAATCCTTTTGAGATTTTGATTGGAATCAAATTAAATTTATAAATTAACTTTGGGGAAAACTGACATCTTTACAACATAAAGTCTTCCCATCTGCGAACGGTTATTTCTCTGTTTATTCAAGTCATCTTTTATAACTCCAATAAAGTTTGGTAGTTTTCTTAAATAGGTCATGCATATCTCTAGTTTAATTTATTCCCAAGTAGTTACACTCTTTGATGACTCTATGAATGAGATCTCCTTTTTAACTTTATTTTATATTTATACCTGGCTAGAATACAGTGGTAGAATAATCAATTTTAATAATTATGCATTTTATCTCTTATATAACCAAGATGGTAATAACAACTGCAGAATTCAAAAAGGAATTAAAAAATGAAACAAGGGGGTAACCCACAATGTCACTGTTTTAGTAAGCAAATAGTTTAAATTTTTCCATGGCTCCTTCTAGAACTTATCCTCAGACAGGTGTTGCGTGTAGCTGTAACCTCAGTGAGGATCTGTTTGGCATCCTGTGGCTTCCCTTTCATTATATCTTAAGCGTTTCCCCTTCTTGCTGTAGAGTTTTGCTAATGACTCCCTTTAACGGTGAGCCATGGGGACTGAACGGTGGTTCTTAGACATCCTGAGGGGCATATGGGAGCAAGGGAGGCACCATGGCTCTGGCCGAGGTGCAGAAGATACTGGATTAGCTTGGAGCGGGTGGAGCGGGCAGTACAGGGATCCGCCTTGTTCCCAGCAGGGCTTGCCAGGGCTGGGCTAGTCCCAGCTGCACGAACCTTCATGGAAACAGGAGGAGCAAAGACTCAGAAGCATCAGTCTCAGGAGAAATGAGGAGATGAGTTTGGAGTTAACTGGTGGAAAAGGCCCTGTAGAGTCAGAGGGACAGGATACTTTTCAGATCTCTCTGGCTTTGGTGCCAGGGGCACAGTGTACATCTCATTGGCATGTCTCTCTCCCTCATCTTTTCACTTCTTTACCATTTACCAAGTACCTAGAGAATGTTGTTAGGTGCCAGAGATACAGATGAACAAGACAAGCTCAGATGTGACCTACAATATCACCCCCACTTGCTGCTTCTGGGGGAGGAAAATGAACAGGCATGCTGACCAGTCTCAGTTCAGTTCATCCGACTCTCTGCGACCACGTGGACTGCAGCATGTCAGGCTTCCCTGTCCATCACCAACTCCTGGAGCTTGCTCAAACTCACGTCCATCAAATCGGTGATGCCATCCAACCATCTCATCCTCTGTCGTCCCCTTCTCCTCATGTCCTCGGTCTTTCCCAGCATCAGGGTCTTTTCAAATAAGTCAGTTCTTCTCATCAGGTGGCCGAAGTATTGGAGCTTGAACTTCAGCATCAGTCCTTCCAATGAACACCCAGGACTGATCTCCTTTAGGATGGACTGGTTTGATTTCCTTGCAGTCCAAGGGGTTCTCAAGAGTCTTCTCCAACACCACAGTTCAATAGCCTCAGTTCTTCAGTGCTCAGCTTTCTTTATGGTCCAACTCTCACACCCATATGTGACTACTGGAAGAGCCAAAGCTTTAACTATATGGACCTTTGTTGGCAAAATAATGTCTCTGGTTTTTAATATGCTGTCTAGGTTTGTCATAGCTTTTCTTCTAAGGAGCAAGTGTCTTTTAATGGCTGCAGTTACCATCTGCAGTGATTTTGGAGCACAAGAAAAGAAAGTCTGTCACTGTTTCCATTGTTTCCCCATTTATTTGCAATGAAGTTATGGAACCGGATGCCATGATTTTAGTTTTTTGAATGTTGAGTTTTAAGCCAGCTTTTTCACTCTCTTTCACTTTCATCAAGAGGCTCTTCAGTTCCTCTTTGATTTTTGCCATAAGGGTGGTGTCATCTGCATATCTGAGGTTATTGATATTTCTCCTGGCAATCTTGATTCCAGCTTGTGCTTCGTCCAGCCTGGCATTTCATATGATATACTCTGCACATAAGTTGAATAAACAGAGTGACAATATACAGCCTTGACGAAAGGAATTGGGAGTTCTTTTCCCAATTTGGAACCAGTCTGTTGGTCCATGTCCAGTGCTAACTGTTGCTTCTTGACTTGTGTACAGATTTCTCAGGAGGCATTTTATTGTTATTATTTTTTCCCAGTGCCAAGATAGTTTTATTCTGGTTTTCTTGTGAAAGCTTGGAATGGAAATATAGGATTTTAGCAGACAAGGCCTTGAATCAATATATAGTCCATAAGCACAGCAACAGCGTGGGGCTGTCTGGCCTGCCTCACTCTAAATCCGGGACGTGAGGGGCTGCTTACTCGTGCTGGCTCCATCATTCTGTGTTTCTCCATTCCCTTTGCCTTTCCTTCTCTTTGCAGATCGCTGATGTCCTCTCTCATCTGTGCCACCCATTCTCCGCTAGCAGAAAACCCTCTTCCTCTGTATTTCACTGATAAATAGAAGCCGGTGGAAGAGAACTCTCCCTTGCTCACCACCAGGCTGGCTTGCCCAGCAGTCTGCACTCCAGATGATGCTCTGGGTTGCTTCTGCTGTGCCCACGTGCCTTCCCCTCCTTTTGAGCTGTGCGCTCGGTCCCTTCTTGTTCACTCAAGGCCGCTGTCCCAGCAGATCTCCCTTCTCTTCTTTGTTGTCAAGTTTCCTTCTCTGTTGATCTTCTCTATCAGCTTAGGCATGTGTTGTGTGCTTGGTTGCTCAGACGTGTCTGACTCTTTGTGACTCCATGGACTGTAGCCAGCCAGGCTCTTCCATCCATCAGATTCTCCAGGCAAGAATACTGGAGTGGGTTGCCATGCCTTCCTCCAGGGGATCTTCCCGACCCAGGGATCAAATCCAGGTCTCCCGCATTGCAGGTGGATTCTTTACCATCTGAGCCACGAGGGAAGCCATAACTTTTGCATAGAACTGTGTTATCTTCTCCTGCCTTAAAAAAGCCCTGGTCTGGCCCCACTCCCTCCTCATTACTGTGCCGCTTCCCTGCCCCTTTGCAGCACCATCTCTGCTCTGTGCTCCGGTGCCTTCCCTCCAGTCGCTCCTGAGTCCTCTGAAATCTGGAGCAAGCCTTCGAGACTGTCAGAACTCCCCCCTCAGCGTGCATGTCGGTCTAGTGACGCAGTCATCTAATCTTTGCTGGCCTGGCCTGTCTGTAGCCTTTGGGACACTGGACACTTTCCCTCCTGCTCACTTTCCACAGGGCTGGGGAGTAGGGGAGCAGGGGANACACTTTCCCTCCTGCTCACTTTCCACAGGGCTGGGGAGTAGGGGAGCAGGGGAGCGGGGGAGCGGGGGAGCAGGGGAGCAGGGGGAGCGGGCTTCTTCTCCTGGCTGTCTGGCCAGCCTTCCTGGTTCTGTTGCTGAGTCTCAACTCCCCGACCTCTACACATTGCAGTGTCCAAGCCTCAGACTTTGAACCTCTTCTCTTTTCTGTGACACTCCCTTTCCCAGTGATTTGGACCTTTTAAAAATACCATGTACATACCGATGCCTCCCAAGTATAGCCAGCCACTGTCCTCAACTCCAGACTGACGTGTCCACTTGGATGGCTTCTTAGTTGAGCGTGTCCCCAGCCAAGCTCAGTTCTTCAGCCCATGCAGGCTCCCCAGGTCTTCTCTGTCTGCCCATCCCTCCCAGTGCTCAGGCCCCACATCATGGAGCTTGCCTCAGTTCAGTCCAGTCGCTCAGTCATGTCCGACTCTCTGCGACCCCATGAATTGCAGCACGCCAGGCCTCCCTGTCCATCACCAACTCCTGGAGTCCACTCAGAGCTCACCCCACTGCCCTCTTTTTCCCTTGCCCCAGCAGCCCATCCTTCTGTATTGCCCCAGTCCTCACCCCGACAGCTGCTACTCTGGGCTCAGCTACCACCATCTCACGCTCAGATTATTGGAATGGCCTCCCTGCCTGTACCATATCCCTTCAGCCTGACTTCAGTGGCAGTCAGAGTACTGCTGATATGAGCACTAACTTCACATCACTCTGGTCAAAACCTCCAGTTACTCCCTGCATCACGGGGCAAACGCTCCCACTGTGGCTGGGGCTGATGTTCCTGGGAGCTGACAACTGGTCTCGTTAGAAAGTTGGAGGGTTATGGATGCTTCGGCCTTCGTGGATTGTGCTTCTCTAGTCAGCGTGGTGGGGTCCACTGGTCTATCAGTCTGATAACCTTGAGGGACATGGACTTAGGAGCTCACCTGTCAAGTTTGTAGTTCTGATGGCCATGGGCTCTTGGGCCTCAGCGAGGTAAGAGCTGTGAGGCAAAACATAGTTCCATTTACATTTAAGCTGCAGCAGACATAGGTGACATGAGGTGTGGGTAAGACCACTTCCTAATGCTGGATGGGGGTCGGGGGTGGGGTGGGGAGATGGAGGGTCTGCCGCTCTCCTGCAGGCGTCCCCCTGGAGCTTGCCTGGGGTGACCCGGTACCTGCACTGCCTGCCATTCCTGAGGCTGACATAACCTCTTGTGATGAGCAGCTGTGATGGCTCAGAGAAGGGCCTTGGCAGTTATCTGGCAATTTGAGTGCTGCCCTCTTGGGGCTTATAGTGGTAATGGCTGTGGTGAAGCCTGAGAGCCAGCCCCCAGGTGCCATTTTGGGGTGGCTACCAAGCAAGAGGCTTTTCCCCTAGAATGTACCCGAAGGGCCAGTGTGGGTGTTCAGTAGGACTTCTGGGTCCTCATGAGGTTCTATCGTGTTTACAGTCCCTGACTCAATTCAAGAGCAAGTTTCTGGAGTGAATGGTAATCACATTTGAGAATCACAGTGCCGAGAAAAGCCTCCTTCGTGGGCTTTTTGACCCAGGTCTTGGGCTGAACATTGCTACAGGGAACCTCCCCAATCAATACTGTAAATGGACACACACTGTCCAAATGACGGGCACCGTTACTGCCCTTACAGAATCCTGGCTGGAGACAGCGAGCTCTCTTAGCCTCCTTGAGCGTGTTCTTGGTGGGCTGTGCTGGTCCTTCGAGCCGAGGGGGTTCTTGTCCAAGAGACACTGGGGACTCATGGTGTTTGCTGCTGCCCACAGCTCTGGCGTGGCAGGGAGTTGCATCAGCGGTGAGATTCCATAGGGAATGCAGCCCGTGATAAGTGAGAGTCCTGTCCTCTTGCGCACACTCAGGTTCTGCCATGCACGGCTTGTCATCCGTCAGCGCATCTTTGGGTGGCCGAGAGCACTGCCATGGGGGTCTTTTCCCCAGAGGCAACGGTGTGACTCACTAACCAGCACCTCTGGTGGAGGCAGAACACAGCGGGGACTGAGCATCTCTGGGGCGGTGGCACTGAGCCTGCCGAAGAGCATGTCAGAGCTGGAGGACGCCACCCTGGCAGTTCTGGGCACACCCCAGGTGAGATACTGAGGAAAGAGGAATTTCCTGGAATCTGCACGTACATCTTCTGTTGATCTGGATCCCAGCCACTTTCTGGGATGTCTGAGTAGCCTCAGAAAGTCCCAGGACAGCAGGAGTTCTGAGCTAAAAACACGACTCAGAATTTAGGTTGATCGCATCCAACACGGGAAGCCTCTGCAAGCTGGTGCTATGAATAATTATGCTAAAACACAAGTGGATCCCAGCTGTGTAGGGCAAGCCAGAAGGTGTGGTCAGCCTGCTGGGATGTACATTGTGGAGGGGGGTGGCTGGTTGTGTGCTGAGGTCTCTTTGATGGCCCCGCTGATGGTCAGGGGTCTGCCTGAGCATCACACCCTCAGGACGAGCCTCCCTTCCATTCTTTTGGGTCCTGACACAGTCCAGACAGACCATTTGAATCAGGGGGCTGGGCCAAACACAAGTATAGTCATTCATGTGCATTTTTTTTTCTCTGTTGCAAAAGGCACTTGATAAACCAGTAGCAGCAGCTGCCTTTAATTAATTGATACATTAGTTGAGGCCCTCACACAGTGCTTTGGACTTTTCCTTGGTTATCTCCTGCTTTGAAGTGGGCACCACGAGGGGTGACTTTGTGAATGCCTAACCCATTCCTTCAGGAATATGGTGGAGACTTCGGTGACCTTTACAGTCTGAGCCTCTCGTGTGGTCTGTCTAGCCTGGGCTCCTCTCCTCCCTCGCTGGAGCGCCTTCCCCACTGGTCCTCTTGTGCCCCAGCTACGTCCGTGCCTCCAAGCCTGTCTCATGCGTCTTTTGCATCTCACCCACTCCTCCTTGAGAGCCCTGCTCCTCGGAGTCTTCCAGTTGCCACACAGAGTGGTCCCCCTCTCTTGCCCCCTAATCCCTCACTGCACAGCAGGAGAGTGTTTCATATGTCTTGTGTCTGCCTCCCCCACCAGCCTGGGCTATCCCGAGAGGAGGGAGCACGATAGAACCATGAAGCATGGTGGACTCGGCAAGCAGATGTGGCTGTCTGTGTCTGTGACCCGGGCTCTGGGACCTTGAATGTGCCCAGACAGTGGTAGCCCAAACCAGTGGGCTCCTTGCTGGGAGGGGAGGGGGGCAGGGTCCCGAGGGCCCTCGTTTTCCCCTCTGCTTCCCTGCGTGGGTGCTGATGGCTTCTCAGTGACACAAAGAGTGGGTGACACTGATGGGGCTTTTGTGCGATGCCAGGCCCCGAGCAGAGGGCTTCATTAATTCCGTCACGTGGTGTGGGTAAAGCTGTCACCTCTACTTCACAGATGAGGAAAGGAGGTTATAAGTCAGGTGACTCTCTCTTGGTCACGTATCTGGTGCCTGGCAGGGCAGTGATTTCATCCTGCATCTGATCCGATTCCAGGATCTTAACCATATGCCGAGCTGCTGAGAAGCGTTCCCTCCCTGCCCTTTGTGGAGGGCAGTCCTGCTGCAAATTACCGCTCTGCTTCCTGTGGCCTCACTCATAGGAGGGAGCTGGGGCCTTGCGGAGCCCGTGCTAGATGCTCTAAACCAGTGGAAAGGCAGGAAAGGGAACCATAAAAACCAGACATTTTTCCCCCAGTGATAGCATCTGGGCGATTGCCTCCATCTCTGTCCTTTGTGCAGAGATGGGGGTACACAGGCTACTCCCCAAGGCATATTTCCTAGGTCCATGATGAAGGGCCAAGTTCCCAGGGTCACTTCCCAGTGGTGGTCCAGGCTGTCTGCTACCCTTGTTTCCTCATCTGTAAAGTGAGGAGATTAAGTATCTATTCCCTGGATTGTGGTGAGGATTAAGATAGATGCTTAATCTATATACCTCTGCCTCTATTTACAGACAGACACACACACATAAGAGGCAGATATAGACACACATAGAGGCGGAGGTATATAGATTAATGTGACTAATTTGGACCTAGAGCTGCATTTATATGCATTAATATGTAACGTATGTACTGGCTTTCCTGGTGGCTCAGCAGTAAAAATCTGCCTGCCATTGGACCCGCTAGTTCAGTCCCTGGGTCGGGAAGATCCCCTGGAGAAGGAAGTGGCAACCCACTCCCGCATGCTTGCCTGGGAAATCCCACGGAGGGAGGAGGAGCCTGGTGGCCTACAGTCCATGGGGTCTCAAAAGAGCCGGACACGACTTAGTGACTGAACGACAACAGTGGCAACAACAGTGTGTGTGTTAATCTAGCTGTGCGCTACGCCAGTGGCTGCACGCACCTGTGTCGGAGCAGTGCTGGCAGGCGGAGTGCAGGGCCTGCGTTAGGTGGCTTGTGATGATTCTCACTGAGCCAAGTGCTGGGGCACAGTGCTGGGCCTCTGAGGGTCCGCAAGCATGCCTGCCTTACTCTCCCAGCCCATGCTGCCCTCCGTCTCCTCCTTGCCCCGCATGGCCCCCAGGCCTGACCTGATTGTGTGCACAGGCTTCCTGTTTCGCTGATCTGTTTGGCAGGGACTCAGGGCCTGGACATTTAAGCGGCTTGTTTATTAGAAGCGGCTCCCTTTCTTTCTGTGTCTGACGTCTCCCTGGCTGCATCTCTTTTGCGGGTCATTAAGAATGTCACATTTGGTTTAGGCGAGCGTGTCACCGAGGGGCTTCTCTGAGAGCATCACGTACAGGGCGGTCCTGAAGGCGCCTCCCAGGAACTCCATTGCCGGCTGCCTGAGGCCGAGTGAGAGCCGGCGTCTGCCCACGCGGCGCCCGATGGCGCCAGTGCCCTGGCTCCCGGGATGCAGAGCCTCGCCAGGCCACCGAGTCTGATGATGCCGGTGCTGGGAGGGGTGCTTGCAGGAGTGCCCTGGGTCCTCACCTGGCCTGGGAGGGGCAGAGGTCAAGGTCTCTGACTGCCAGGAGAGCCCCCTTCTCATCTGCCCTGATGCGGCCTCACCACGGAGGGAAAACTGTTGACGGACGGAGTGTTGAGGCTGACAGAGCCCAGGTGGGGCTGGTGCAGGCACGGGCACGGCCGCGCTGCAGCCTCCAGCCCCCACCGCTGTTGACCCTCTTGTGCGTCGTGACGCTGAGGCCTGCGGATGACCGGGCTGTCCCCAGCCAGCCTACAGCCTGGGGCAGAGCCAGACCTGAGTGAGCACAGTCCCCTTCCTTCTTCTGAACCACAGTGCCCACCAGCTCCATTCCGCCAGCTATCCGCAGGCCCCTCACTGAGACTCTGCCCTTTCCTCAGAGTCTGAGCTGGGATTCCAGGACCCCCAGTGTATTTTTCTCTGATATTTGCTATGGGAATCTGGTTGAGCTCCTGGAAGCAAGTCTCACAGATCCCTTCTGTTACTGGACCCCCCTGGAGTTTTAACTCTGAGTTGTCCACAATGAGCCTCAGTAATTCATCAACTACACTTTCAATTTCCTGCCCACCACTGGTTCCCACAGGCGAGTCTCTGCTCCAGTAAACTGCAGCTACCTGTATTCACCTGTTAGTGATTTTCCCTGTGTACTCCTCTCTTATGGATCCAAGAGGAGTTGTTGATTTTTCAGTTTCTTATGCTTTTTTAGTTTTTTCTTTTTGACGGAGTGATGAGTTCTAAGCTCCTTATATGCAGAATGGAAAATTGCAAGTCTGCTCTTTTTAAAACAAATTCTTAAATAGAATCTGAGGTCATTGAATTCACTCTTTTATGAATATATAATATCCTTCTTTGTCTCTCGTAACGGTTTTGGCTTAAAGTCTATTTTTTCCGGATATTAGGATAGTCATCCCGGTTTCCCTTTGGTTATCATGTGCAACAAATACCTTCTTCCAATCTTTCACTTCCAACCTACTTATGCCTTTGGACTTAAAATGTTTTTAATAGACAGCATATAGTTGAATTATGTCTTTAAAAATCCATTCTTCTCGTGTCTACCTTTGATTGCAGAACGCAACTCATTTATATGTAAAGTAGTTATTGATAAGGGCTGCCTTATTCTGCCATTTTGCTGTTTGGTTTCTGTTTGTCTAGTAGCTTTCCTCTTTGTTTCTTTATTACTGCTTTTTGTATATTTGGTATTTTGTTGGTAGTGAGATTAGATTGCTCTTTCATTTTCTCTTGTGTATATTTCTGAGATGTTTCCCTTGTGGTTACCATGAGGATTACATTTAATCTCCTAAATTTAGGTCGTTTGAATTGATTCTAACTTAAGTTCAATAGCAACTAAAGAGGACAACGAGGCTCCTCTGACAGTCCCATCCCCTTTATATCATTATCACAAACCGTATCTTTGTGCACTGTGTGTCCATTAGCATAGATTTATAATTTGAAGAGAGCATTTGTCTTTTAAATCATGTAGGAAATAAAAAATGGAGTTACAGACCAGTGATAAGCTAGCAATAGCTTCTGTAGTTGCCTTTACTGGAGATCACGAATTGCTCTCTAGTGTCCTTTCATTTCAACCTGAAGGAGTCTGTTTAGTTCTTGTAGGGAAGGTCTTGTGGTGACAGTCTCCCTTATCTTTTGCTTACTTGGAAAAGTCTTAGCCTCACTTTCATTTTTTATTGTGATATATGTATATGTACATATAACACGGAACTTGTCATTTACCACATTTAAACGTGCACTTCAGTGACGTTAGGTATACTCACGTTGTTGTGCAATCAACACCCTCCATCTGCAGAACTTTTCTTTATCTTCCCAAACTGAAATCTCTGTATCCATTGAACAATAACTCCTTATTCCCCTACTCCCCTTCCCCTGGTTACCACCATTATACTTCCCGCTTCTGTGAAGTTAACCATTCCACACACCTTATATACATAGAAATCACATAGTATTTGTCCTTTTGTGACTAGTTGATTTCATTTGACATAATCGCTCTCTCACTTTTGAAGGGAAGTTTTGCTGGATATAGAGTTTTTGGTTGTGAGCTTTCTTCCCCCATAGCCTTCTCACCTCCTTCCTTTCTGATGAGACACTGGCTGTTAATCCTACTGAGTGTCATGGATTGAATTATAACCCCCTTAAAATTCACAGGAAAGTCTTCGCCCAGAGTATCTCGGAACGTTGCCTTATTTGGAAGTAGGGTCACTGCATATGCACTTCGTTAAGATGAGATCGTTAGGGTGGGCCTTAATCCGGTATGACCGCTCTTTTGATAAAAAGCAAATTGGAACACAGAGCTAGATGTACATAAAGGGGAGACTATATGAAGAGACACAGGAGAAGGCAGCCGTATACCCGCCGAGGAGGGAGGCCTGAAGCAGTCCCTTCCCTCACAGCCGTCGGGAGAGACCAGCCTGGGGGGACCCTAACTTTCTGTCTTGCAGATAAGTTCACCTGTATCGTTTTTTAAGATTCCACATGTAACTGATATCCTGATATTTGTCTTTCTCTGTCTGACTTATTTCACTCAGTTTGACAATCTCTAGGTCCAGTCGTGTTTCTACAGACGGCATCATTTCGTTTTTAAATGCCTGTAATTCCGTTGCGTGTGCGCTTTGCATCTTCTGCATCCGCTCCTCTGTCAGTGAATGTTTAGGGTGTCTCCGTGGTCTTAGTGTAAACGATGCTGCATGAACTCTGGAGTGCATGTAGTTTTTGAATTATAGTTTTCTCCAGATATGTACCTGGGAGTGGAATCACTGAATAACATGGTAACTTTATTTTTGTTTTCTTAAGGAAACTTCATGCTGTTCTCCATAGTGGCTTACATTTACGTTCCCACCAACAGTGTAGGAGGGTCCCCTTTTCTCCACACCCTCTCTAGAATTTATTATTTGTAGACTTTTTAATGGCCATTCTGAGCAGTATAAGATGGTACCCTCTATTTCCTTTTGGATACATTCTTTTGCTATGTCTTTAAGTTCACTAATCTTTTTTTCTACTACATCTAATCTAACATTAATTTATTTTTTAATCTTATAAATTGGAGTTTTTCCCTCTGGAAGTCTAATTTGCATCTTATTTTAATTCTTTCCTGTCTTTCCTTAGCTTTTTAACACATGACATTCAGTAATAACGACTGTTTTAATATTCTTGTCTGCTAATTTGGACATCTGTGCCAGTTCTGGTTTGGTTTTGATTGGTTGATTTTCTCTTCATATGGTTTGCATTTTTCTGCTTCTTAAACATGCCTCCTGAATTTTGTTGGATGACCTGTATTGTGATGGGTATTTTTATATTTTTAGAAGTATTCTTGAACTTTATTCTGGGGTATAGTTAAGTTACTTGGAAACAGTTTGATCCTTTTGAGTCTTGCTTTTGCATTTGTCAGGCAGGACCACAGCTATTACTGCTGAGGCAGAACCTTTGTGTGTAATCTCCCCAATGTCTTGTAAATCATGAGGTTTTCTAGTCTGGTTGGAAATAGGCACTGTTCGTAGCCCTGTGTAAATGTCAGGCACTATTCCCTCAAATCTTTTCGAGGTTCTTTTTCTGGTCTTGGAAAAGGTTTACTCTGCTAAATACTTAAGTGGGACCTTCTGAAAATTCTGATTCCTGTCTGTATACATCTCTCTCTTCTCTGGTCTGTGAATTCTGGCTGTCTTTGTCTCCTTGAACTTTCAGCTTTAAATCCTTAACTCAGGACACCTGTGTGTCATCTGTGTCCCCTCCATGTCTGCCCAACCCCTATGTCGCCCTAGAAACTCTCTTAGGACAGGATAATGAGGCAACTATAGAGGTCGCCTTGCTTTCATTTCCCAGGATCTCAGGATCTGTCCTTTGTTGTCTCATGTCCAGTGTCTTATAAACCATTTAAAATATATTTACCCCCCGCTCTTTGTTTCAGGAGTCAGGGTAAAGCTGGTCCCTGTTACTCCATCTTGGTCAGAAACAGAAGCCCAAATGTCACTATTTTTTTAAAAAAAGGTTTTATCTGTCTGTTCATGGCTGCGCTGGGTCTTCACTACTTCACACACCTCTCTCCAGTTGCAGTGGGCAGAGGCTGCTCTCTAGTTGCGGGGTGGGGGCTTCTCATTGTGGTGGCTTCTGTTGCAGAGCTGGGCTCTAGAGTGCACAGGCTTTAGCAGTTGCTGCACAAGGGCTTGGAGAAGGCGATGGCACCCCACCCCAGTACTCGTGCCTGGAAAATCCCATGGGTGGAGGAGCCTGGTGGGCTGCAGTCCATGGGGTCGCGGAGAGTCAGACACTTACTGAGTGACTTCACTTTCACTTTTCCCTTTCATGCATTGGAGAAGGAAATGGCAACCCATTCCAGTGTTCTTGCCTGGAGAATCTCTGGGATGGCGGAGCCTGGTGGGCTGCCGTCTATGGGGTCGCACAGAGTCAGACACGACTGAAGCGACTCAGCAGCAGCAGCAGCAGCAGCAGCGGGGCTCAGTAGCTGTGGCTTGTGGGCTCGAGAGCACAGGCTCACTAATTGCAGCTTACGGGCTTAGCTGCTCTTTGGCATGAGGAATCTTCCCAGACCAGGGGTTGAATCTGTGACCCCTGGCCTTGGCAGGTGGATTTCCTACCACTGGACCACTAGGGAAGTCCTATTACTTTTAATGTTGATAATTTGGTTTTATTTAGTGATTGAGGGAACTGAGTGGATAAAGATGTGAGGGATGATGGAGAGGAGACAATTGTTGTAATGAGGTGGGAAGGGATGATTTAATTATTTTACTTGTTATTGATCAATATTCTTTGCCATACTCCTGAGGGTATTGGGTGGAATAATTTATAGCCCCTGCCTTTTGGAAGCCTGTGATCTGAAGGGGTGGAGGAGGTGGTTTATAGCTGTTTTAATCAGGAGACACAGTTGCTGAGACAAAGCAGGTGTTTCATGCTTCCAAACTAGGAAGGATTAGGTTCATTTAAAACATTTTTTATTGAAAGCAATTTTAAATGCTCTTCCAGGAAGGGCTACAAATCAGGGAAGGTTTGTTCAGCCCTTAAGGGAAGAGGATGGTAGATTCTGTGAAGAGGTTGTGGGAAGGAGCTTGAGACTTGGGATCAGAAGATTCGTACGTGAGCCCCTAGGGTCCTCTCCCCTCAGGGAGCATAAGCTCCTGCGTGCACAGTAAAATAAGATAGTGGCAGGCATCTTGGAGGGTTGCCGTGAGGTGCACATGTAGAGGACCCAGCATGGTGCCTAGCATCTAGGAGGTGATCAGCAAGAGTGGTTCCCATGTCTTTGTGCAGAATGAGCCTTGCTGCGTATCTTTGCACAGCGTGACTCTGATGGGCATTTCCTCATGAGTCCCAAGTACCCAGGCATGTCAGACTTTCCCCAGAAAGGAGCTGTGGAGGCTTTGGCTTATGGCCTATACTATGAGAGGTGCAGTTTCAGGCTCTAATGGGACCCCTTGTTCCTGAGGAGTAACCCCTGTTATGCCAGGGCTTTCCTCACGGCTCAGATGGTAAAGAATCCGCCTGCAGTGCGGGAGACCTGGGTTCCATCTCTGGGTTGGGAAGATCCCTGGAGGAGGGCATGGCAATCGACGCCAGTATTCTTGCCTGGAGAATCCCCATGGACAGAGGGGCCTGGCGGGCTCTGTAGTCCATGGGATCACAAAGAGTTGGACATGACTGAGTGACTGAGTACACACACACCTGTTGTGTCCCTAAATAAGACAAGACTGAAGGCTTAGAGAAACAGCAGAAAGCAAACGGGAGGTGCCCCTGTCTCCAAGAAGTTGCTGCCACCTGCCTCAAAAGTGTCTTCTGCTTGGGCACGGAGACTGAAGGACAGAGAAAGCAGTCCTAGGTGGGGCCTGAGGAGGGGGCCACCGGTGCTCAGGGAGGAAGAGAGGAAGGACTAAGTGAGGACGAGGACGAGAGGGCTCTTAAGCAACAAGGGATCAGTGGAGGCCAGGATTCAGCTGCCCCAGGGGAGCCAGAAATGGGACTTCTCAGAATGCTCCCATTTGTCTGTGTGTGTGTAGTGGGGAGGCGTGGGAAGCATAACTTGGAGACTGGCGTGGAGGCTCACCAGCAGCCTGGGCCTCTTTTTGCCCCTTGTGAATGACAGGTGGTGTTATCTGAGGCATAGCCTGTCCTAGGGCGGGTAGCTGGTGCCCATGCCTTCCAGTGCCAGGACTTAGTGTTCAGGCGGGGTCACCCTGCTCCCCAGATATCTTTGATAAAGTTAATCAGAGGAACTGGCAACCATGAGCGCTGAAGGCCTCCCAGAGCACTAGGCACTTCACACGCAGTGTCTGGACTCTAGATGGTTTAAGAATGCCCTCGATGGGTAGGTATCTGTTTTATGATCAGGAAGCTGAGGTTCACAGCGGTGAAGGGGCTTGTCCAAGGTCACAGATATGGATTTGAACCCAAGTCTATCTGCCCTGAAACCTCAGTCTTTCTAGCATGCCCCAGTTTCTCTTCCTTGTTTGGATTTAGTTGCGTGAAATACAGAGTAGGCTGACTTCGAAAACCATGCCATGTTAGTGGTGTCCAGCCGAGTCCTGACATCTGCACGTTCCCGGGCAGGTATGGGAAGCATTGTTCCTTCTCACCTTGCTTTGCCAGAATGCGACAGTAACAAGCAGCTTGCCAGTCTTGGCTTATTTCTTGCTCAGGTCATGTGTCCATCAGGGGCTGGCCCAAGGGTGCTGCCAGCCTGTCGTCACCTTCCTCACTCCAGGAGCCAGCCTGGGGAGCATTGTACTGAACCACCGTTGGCGATGTGGGTAGAGAATCAAGGACCAGCTCTGAAACTCTGCCCGGAGTGAACACACATCACGACTGCTTGGATTTCATTGGCCCCAGCAGGTCACCTGCCAGGCCTGGCTCAGTGGCACGGGGGAGTGATTGGGCATTGATGACAGCAGCAGTCTGCAGTGGGTGCTCGGTGCTGTCTCCTCAGGGGTGACTTACAGAGCCCCTGTGATGCTCTCCTGAGCCGGGGATGCTCAGGGGAGAAGGGTCCTGCTCCCTGCCTCCAGGAACTCATCGTCTAGGGGCAGGATAATCAATCATGTCAAGAGAGGGATGCCTCCGAGTGAGAGGAACTGTGTGTGATACAGACGAGGTGTACACAGGGCTGTGGGGTACACGGGAGCGGTGATGTGTTCTGCCTAGGGAGAACTGCAGGTGAGGGGCACCATCTGAACCCTTGATTCAAAGATAAGAAATCCAGAGCAAGGGTCAAGGACAGGGGCTCTGCCTTCTGAAGGACAGGGTGTGTGAAGCACAGTGAGAGCGTGGGGCTAGGTGAAGCCAGTGACCTGTATGTGTGAAGTCCAGGGGCCCCTGGGACTGTGGCGGGAAGGGCAAGACGATGGCAAGGTAGGCGGGCCAGGAGGGAGACTTCCACAGTTTTGCTGTCCTGTTGCTGAGCTGTGGTTGTAAGAGTTCTGGCCGGAGGGTGTGGTGGGCACTGAACTGCCTGTCCAGGAAGCCTGGCCCGGCTCCCCTCCCCACACTCATTAGCCTAGCCTGGGTTGCTCTAGGCTGCAGAGTGGGTCTCAACGCGCTCCCCTGCCGGCAGCCTCTGCTGTTCCCCCAGGGGGGATGAATCAGCTCCATTCTTCAAGAACAAAAGCTCTTGGGTTGCCAGGGAGATGCAGGGGGCTGCTGCCTGCACTTCCTGGAGCTGTGGTTTGGTGTCAGGAAGAGATGGGCACAGAGCTCCGGAGTCCTGTCCCGAGTAGGGTGGGGCCGCACACAAGTGGCCCCTCCCCACGTCGCCCTCGTTGAATGGGGCTCTCTGTGCGTCAGAGCTGAGCAGAGGCTCTGGAGTGGGACAGAAACTTGTGCTTGAACGTGGCTCTGTTAGCTGATGGTTGTCCTCAAACCGTTGGAGGTAGTAAAACCCAGCTTGCAGGGTGGCTGAGATATTGCATAAGGGGAGAGATGGAAAGTCCTCTCTCCGTTCATTTATTCAATAAATGCTTATTGCTGTCAGCGGTGCCGAGCGCTCTCCCAGGGCTGGAATCCATGCAGTGACGTGAGGCTGACACGGATGCGCTGGCCAGACAGCCTGGCTGGCACCATCCTCAGCACATGGGGACACTCACTAGTGGTAGCCGTGCTTGTTCCTGAGGTCAGGAGATCTGCGGGGCTAGGAGAGGAGTCCTCCCAGGTTTGGAGTGTTTCTGGGAAGTAGAGGAATGGGGGAGTCCCACTCCGTGGTGTCATCGCCCTGCTGGAGAAGGGGTAGGGCTCAGGGAGGATTCTGTGGACTGACTCTGTCCTGGCTGTGAGTCCCAGAGGGTAGCAGGGAGAGGGGGTTTCCTGAGCCAGTGAAAGCTGCTGCAGTCGGCTTTGAGCTCACCGTGGAGCCACAGTCCTGGGCCGAGTGGGTCTTTCCCCATCTCTCTTAGCAGGTCGCAGTGGAGAGCTCGGCTGGAAGGCTCTGAGCTGAGCTGACAGCCCATCAGTGGGAGAGTGGGGCAGAAGGCCCTTCCCTGGGAGAGGATCTTTCTGTCCACACTGTATTAAACCTGCCACCCACTCACACGTGGGTGGAGGAAGCCTTGGGCAGATTCAGGCAGCACGGGAGGGGAGGGGAGGTGCAGAGGCTAGGGGCCCCTCGGCTGTGTGGAAGTGCTGGGAATCTGTGTGCACATGGGGACCAGATATAGTGGTTTGGGTGTGGTTGACGGCCCCCGGGAGGGCTGTGTGTGTAGATCTTCTGCGATGGGGTTTGGGGGAGCGGGAGAGGTGTGCTTGAGGAGCTTTCTGTTGGGGTCATTGGTGTTGTGCGTTGTGGGGCTGATGGCAGGTCCTGGAGTCGAAGGTGTGTTGGAGAGTAAGTGATAATGGGCTCTTTAGGGAAGGTGGTTGGCGATGTGGTGAAGGGCAGGGCTCGGCGAGGATGGGGTGGGGACCGTTGGCCATGGGATCATCAGTGCCTCTTCCTGAGCTCTGAAGGGTTTGTTTCTTGTCTGCCTACCCCAGGGGGGCAACTTCAGGCTTTCCCGGATAGAGAGGCATCTCTGTAGGCTGGATCTGAGGAGCAAGCGGACGTGAGGGGCACGCACAGAAGGGGAGGGGTTGAGCCAGCAGCATTGGAGGCCGGGCTGCCGCTCAGCGACTTTGCAGACCCACAGGGTCATTACTTGTCGTTGTCACTGGGGAAAGTTGCAAAATGAAAATTAACTGTCGGAGAAGATTGATTCGTTTGATGTCTAACCAGGAGCAGCCTTTTACTGCTGTAAAATGTTGATTTTCTCTCTGCCAGAGACAGGTAAGTCTTAGTGGCACTGAAGGAAGACAGACCCCTGATCAGAATCTACAGAAAATGTGGCCCATGGGGTCCAGTTCTCCTTCCTCCATCCTCCAAGGATGCAGGGTTAGGACCTAGTGTGTGATTTCATTCAGGGGGGAAAAACATGTTGTGGGCCTGCCAGCCATGTGGCAGGGCTGGGGATAAGGCTTGGGGCGCTGGGTTCAGGGCTTAATTCCAGACTGGGCCACTTAGAAGCTTTGTGTCCTGGGCAAACCTCAGTGTCTTCATCTCTAGAATGGGAGGGATATACTTATGTCTTAGACCTTAAGTCTCTCAGCACAGTGCCTGGCACAGGCTATTAGAGGATGGGCCTGGGTCTTGCTGAAATGATCAGAAGCTGATGCGGTCTAGGACACAGGTCACTTTCCAAGTAACACTCAAGTGTGAGCATGAGATTGAGGGCAAGACACAGATCAACAGAGGGAACCGTGAGGAAAGTAGAGTAGGAAGCTAGTGAGAATAGCTCTTTAAGATGAGACTGTCCAAGGTGGGAGCGTCAGGAGCTCAAGCCTGCTGGGGGCTGGGCAGAGTGAAGGTTCAGGCCAGACTGGCCACCTGAAGCCCTGGCCTATCCCCTCTATGTGGCCAGGGGGGCTTCTTCTTGCCCATGACATTTTTCTTGCTTAAATATGCCTTGGAAGCCAGGAATTGGGCAAGTGTAGGTCCTGCCTGGCTTTGATGGCAGTTGGCAACGTTCAGGGGGCTTTCCGGAGGTTAGGAAATAGCCATCCTCGCTTGGGGAGCTTTTGGATGGCCAGGGTGCAGTCAAGTTCTGATTGGAGGGGCTTCCGAGCCTGCGGGTCCGAGGAGGAAGGGGCAGTAGTGACTCGGCGGGCGAGCGTGTGGGGGTCTCTGTGTTGGGCGTCTGTCTGCCCGCATGCCTGCCTCTCTGTTGCTCTGAAGGAGGCAGGGGCTGGGCTTGCAGCTGCCTGGGCAGAGCGGATCCTGCGTGGGACACAGCTCTTCTCTCTGGTTACAGACTCACCGCTTCGCTCCCCACTCACCTTGACAGTTGGCGTGGGCCATCCGGCCAGGCTCTCCCGGGCGAGAAGATTGTGGAAGTCTCATTCTCCAGGCAGAGCAACCAGCCCTCTGGAGGGTGTTCAGGGAATGGCCTTGCAAGGGGGCAGCCCCTAGAGGGGTGTGGTGAGCTCAGGCTGGGTGTGCGCTGGGCGATGATACGTCCAAGGAGCATGCATCTGAAGCTAAGTGGTGGTAGGGGGGTAGCAAAGCTCAGGAGTCACCAACCCTGGGCTGGCCTCCAGCAGGTGAGCCAGGGTGCAGACTCTGGCTCTGAGGGTGGGGGTGCGTTATTCCCAGGGGCAGACAAGATATAGGGAGGAGAGGCAGGGAGTTTCTGCAAGTTTCCAGACCAAGGAGATGCTGCAGAGACCCAGAGGAGGAAAGGAGATGACCGAAGAAGGACAAATGGGCAGTGGGGTTGCCAGTCTCCAGAGTGGGAGGAAATTGAAGTCTGAGGGTCCCAAGGTTTTACCTCCCATAGGGTGGTTGGCACGGCAGCTGCTGGGGTGGTAGAGGAGAGTGCCCAGCTGATCTCGTTTGTGGATCAGCCTGCCCTGGTAGAGAGGCTGTTAGGTAGAGAGGCTGGTAGAAACATTACTGAAGACGAGGTGAATGCATCCTGAGGTCATGTACTAAAAACAATTAAAAAAACTTGACCCGGGGGTCAAAGGTCTAGATTCTGCTTCCAGCTCTGCTGTGAGCTTGCAGAGAGCCCTGGGCAAGTCCCAAGCCTTCTCTGGTTTTCAATTATTCTTCTCTTTAAAAAACAAGGCGTGGCTTAAAAAAAAACAGCTTTCAAACATTTCAAGCAGTGTGACCACCAGTTCGCGTGAAATGTTCTAGCACTCTTTCTATCCTTTACCCAGTGAAGGAGGTAGAATGGATGGGGTGGGGATGCTGGGCTCTGCTCACCTTCCTTCTCAATACAGGACACATTTAGGACCCAGTGGTTGAGCCTGTTTCCACCGCTGCGCTTATAAATGCTTGCCTTAGATTTTTAAAATTATATATATTTTAAGCCAACTTTTACTGGGCACTTGATATGTGCTTGGCACAGTCTAAACATTTCACGAGTATTCACTCATTCACTTCTCACAACAACCCTAGGAATGAGATGGGGAAGCTGAGGCACAGAGAGGTGAAGTGACCATCACAAGGCCACACAGTTAGTAAGTGGCCCAGCCAGGATTCCAGCCCAGGCATCAGGGTTCTAGGTTTTCCCATTCTTTCCTGCAATCCAGAGATGCTGGTGGAAAGAGGTGGCTTATTCTGCTGGGTGTAAGACCACAGCGTTTGACTTCCGGGAGTGTGGCTGCATGCTGGGACCCCAGACAGACAGCCTCTGGAGAACAGGGGCCTGGGTCTGGAAGAGCTGGGAGAGGCTGGATCCTGCCTGCTGCCCTTTCCATTTTTCAGCTGGGACCGTTGAGGTCCTGGGGTGTCAAAGGTGGGTTTTGTAATGGCAGTGACGCACAGGTTGGCACCTAGGAAATTGAATGCAGGAGTTTCTCTGCCAGGCACACACTCTAACCACCAAATTTATTTAAGCAGATAAAATGCAGGGGGTGTAATGTCAGATTAATGGATAAATAACCGTTCTGGGTTTTGGCAGGATGGCAGGCAGCGGCAGTGAGAAGCCTCATTATGTGCCGCTCTGCCTTGAAGAACAAGCCTCGCGCTGCAACCCCAGCACCCGGGCCCGCGAACAGAGCATTAAATTGTTGGAAATGGCTTCCCTTCACTCGCAGAACAAAGATGTTTTCTCCAGAATAAATTGACTCCCTCTCTGCGCGCTGAGTCCCGGTTTCCCACAAATGCAGCCTATGCCCCCGCTCAGCTCGCTGCGGGAGGGAGGGAGCCACGGGCCTGGGAACGGGGCTTGTGGGGGCACTCCCGCTGGGGTGAGGGCACTGTCCCCTGGGGGCTCCGGGCTCCTGGGCTGTCTGTTGCCAGGTCTCTGTGGCTCTGGGGGAAAGGAGCCAGTCTGCAGTTGTGTGGACAGCGCAGGAGTCTGGAGGAATGGGGCTAGGCTTAGCGCTCATAGAAAGGTGGTGTATGTGGTGGTTATGGCTTTGTGTTTGGTGTCCCCGGCTTTGGGTGTTGCTCACCAGCTGTGCAATCTTTGCATGTATGCGTGCTTAGTCACTCAGTTGTGTCCAACTCTTTGCAACCCCACAGATAGTAAGTAGCCTGCCAGGCTCCTCTGTCCATGGGATTATCCGGGCAAGAATACTGGAGTATTCTTCAGGGGATCTTCCCAACTCTGATCGAACCCACGTTTCGGGCATTGCAGGTGGGTTCTTTACCACGGAGCCACCTTCAGTCTTTAGGCAAGTTATTTTACCTCTCTCAGCTCAGTTGTTATCAGGGAAATGGGGATAATAAGCCCCTTGTATGAGAGACAACACACCATGAATGAAGGACCTTGGACAGCGCCAGCCACAGCCAGCTTTTGGGGGTGGAGCCGTGGGTGCAGTCCAGTCAAGGCTCTGCCTCCTCTTTCTACAGATTTGGTCCCCAAGGGAGAGGGCTGAGGCGTGGGGACCGCTGTGCTGCTGGGCCTTAACCTTGTGGTGTGGACTGGGGGCCGGGCTGGAGGACCCATGCTCCTTAGGTGACTGATGGTACAAAGCCCCCTTCTGACTCGCTACAGTCTGCCCAGTGCATGGCAGGCTCCTGCTTGGGTGGGACCAGAATTAGGGGAGACTTGGCTTTGCCTTGGGGTGAATGTGAAGACAGGCGTTTTGAGCTGCTGCCCTGGCTGCCCTCAGCTTGTAGGAACAGAGTTCAGGGAGGCTGCTCAGGGGAGATTAATTGCTTTCTGCTTTAGAAGAGCCCTTTTCTCCCCATCTCTCCTCCTTCTAGAGGCCATGTGGGGGCAGTGGAAAGGGCACAGTCTTTGAGGCCAAGACTCACTACTGTCACCGCTTAGCTGGGTTACTCTGGGCCCATTATTCTCTCTCTGAGCCTCAGTTTTGCCACCTTTGGACACTGGAACAGTACTTCCAAAGGTTTGGAAAACTGGTGATGGAACGTGAGGCTCCTGGTACAAAGTAGTCCCTTTGGGCAGTCACGTTCTGTAACAAATGTTTATGTGCCAGGCCTTGGGCTGGTCTCCAGAGAGGAAGTGATGAGCAGAGCGGCCCATTCTGTGACCTCTAGGAGTTGAACAGCAGCTGGTCTGATGCCAGTGGCTGCTGGATGCATCTCTGTCCTTATGTGCTACCTGTGTGCCCCTGCCCCGGGCCTTCAAGGGTGGCAGGCCTGGGGTGCTGTTGCATCTGGCAGGATCTGGCCTTTCAGGCAGGGGGCTGCCTGTGTCTTGTTCTGCCTTTTCCCTCCTTCGTTCCTCCCTTCTCATCCCCATCTGCTCCACCAGAGCTTCTGTCTCACCCAGCCCAGAGGTTGAAAAAGGAAAGTTCAGAAAGCGTCCGGGTCTGGACTTGGTCCGCTAAAGCCTGCTGCAGGTCCCTGGCACACGGAGCCCTGGTAATTATGGAGCATCTCCTTGCTGGTGTCCTCAGGCACTCGGGTCCCAGGTGAACAGAGGAGAAGTCTCTGTCCTCATGGAGCTTTCCATCTTCTGAGAAGACAATTATGGAGCCCTTCCGGGCTTTCCTCATAGCTCAGTTGGTAAATCATCTGCCTGCAATGCAGGAGACCTGGGGTCGGGAAGATCCCCTGGAGGAGGAAATGGCAACCCACTCCAGTACTCTTGCCTGGAGAATCCCATGGACAGAGGAGCCTGGCGGGCTGCAGCCCACGGGGCTGTGAGAGTCAGACACGACTTAAAGCACCCCCACCATTCCCGTGTCCGTTTCACGGTCAGTGCTTTCCACATCTGATCTTCGCCATGGAGTGGACAGCCTGTGGCCGCATTGAACCCTGCGCCCTTCCCAGGCGAGCAGAGTCTATGTGGCCTCCCTCTCTCCTAGAGTCCTGCAAGGCCTGCCCAGATAGAGCTCTAGGCTCAGACAGGGAGGGTTGGGACTTGACTTGGTCCTGTTGCATTGCAAGTCACATCAGCTGTCTGAGTTTCCCTCATGCACAAATGAGGGATACAGCTCGAATCGCCTCCTGGGGTGTGAGGAGGAAGCCGCCAAGCACACCGCTCTCCTGGGGCTTACCAGCCTGGCTGGGTGTCCTGTTCTCTGGGGAGTGGGCTCCGAGGTCCCAGGCTGCGTCCCAGGGTGGGGGCCGAGCCCTCTGCAGCCCCAGCCCTGGCCTCTCCTCTGGATTTGGAAATGTGTGTTTGGGATGGAGCAGGCTCCCGAGGCAGTATTCCATCTCCCACATGCTGCGTCTTTGTTTAGCTCCAAATTAAAGTGAAAGCAGAAAACACAAAACATTCCCTGCCTCTGGAGTGAAGGAACTGTCTGTCTTGTCAGCTCCAGAGCTGCCAGCGAGCCCAGGCCCGTATTATGGAGTCTGGCAGTGGGGGCCTCTCCTGGGAGGCTCCTTCCATCACTGTCCACGTCTGTTATCACGGTTGTCACACTCCCAAGCAGACTCGGGGAAAGCTGCGCTGACCAGCAGTCTTGCAGGTGCAGCTCTCACCTTTACTCACTCGCTTGTTCTCCTGGCCCGGCTCCTCCCAGCCTCCCTGGCCCCCACCCTGAGCCTTCTGCCATGCCAGACACTTCTGCCAGTGTCTGTCTGTGTTTCCACTGAGACTGTGAACTCTTGAACACTTGGCTGGGGTTCAGGCAGAAGTGCACTGCAGGCACCTTTAGAAGGTCTAAGGAGGAGAGCAGTGGGGAACTTAATGGGGGGTACAAGCCTCAGAGGCATGTGAAAAAGTGGGAGTGAAGATGTTAGTTGCGCAGTTGTATCTGACTCTTTGCAAGCCCATGGACTCTGTAGCCCGCCAGGCTCCTCTGTCCATGGAATTCTCCAGGCAACAATACTGGAGTGGTTGCCATTCCCTTCTCCAGGGGACCTTCCCGACCCAGGGATTGAACCCAGGTCTCCTGCATTGCAGGCGGATTCTTTACCAGCTGAGCCGCCAGGGAAGCCCTCAGAGGCATGTGCTGTCTTTTAAGTCCAGCTCTGCCACTTGCTGTGTGAACTTGGGAAGGTCATGTAACTTCTCTGAGCCTCACTTCTCTCTTTTCTAAAATGAGGGTGATGGTGGTGCCCGTTGCAGTAAGGGTTGTCCTAAGGATTATCACAAAGTAATATCAGTGGTGTGTAGCTTAGTGCCTTAGCTTTGGCACATAGTCAGTGCTTAGAAATGCTGGCTCTAAGGTGACAGGTGAATTTCCCTGGTGAAGGCAGAGCAGAGAACAAGAAGGGTGATCGTTGTCCAAACGACTGTTCCACAGGGTTCCCATGGGTGGGGGCAGTCTCCGTGGGCTGGGGTAGGGAACAGACTCATGGCTATCTTAGGACCAGGTGGGAATTGAGTCATACTAACCAAGCTTATGGGTGGTTGACTTTTGGCTGAATACGTGTCAGTGTATCAGGTTATCGGGAGAAAGCACGGCCTGGAACCTCACAGGCTCCTCCAATGAGACATCCTAGCACGGAGTCCAACTCCAGCCAGTTGCTCCATGAGGCAGGCAGTTGGGAGCTTCCCAAATCTACGTCCACCAGGCGCACCTCCTGGGTGTGTCTCAGCAGACGTCTTGATGGCCATCCGGAGCCTGCTGTGGAAAGAGGTCAGGGCGGGGCCTCTCGCCGGCTCCTCTGCTCCTTGCGCTTTCTCTTCGGGGTTCTCGCCATCCTCTCCTTCTTCTCACCTTTGCTGTCTTGTTCCCGCTCTTCTCGTCCCCTCCTCCAGACGTGCACTGTTAGAGCTGCAGTTCCCGCTGGACTCCATGCTTAAGTATGTTTGAAGAAAAAAGCAACCTTTTTTCTGATTTGCACCTTTCTGATTTTTTTTCTCTCATGTTGGTGGTGCCCAAGTTTCCCCTTGTTCTTCTTTTACATTAATATTCTTTGTACATAATTTTATATATAATTATAGACTTATATGGTTTTCATATTCTTTAATGATTCAGAGGCATTTTGTTTTATGCATGCAAAGAGTTTACAGACACAGATGAGGAAGGACGGGCACCAGCCTGTCCTTGGTGATCACGGGCCGATACAGATTTATGAGCGGAGAGAAGACGACTGCGGAGGTATGGGACCAACCAGTCCCGTCTGTGTGAGTGCCAAGTCGCTTCAGTCCTGTCCGGCTCTGCAACCCCATGGACTGTAGCCCGCCAGGCTCCTCTGTCCATGGGATTCTCTAGGCAAGAATACTGGTGGGTTGCCACGCCCTTCTCTAGGGGACCTTCCCAGCCCAGGGATCGAACCTGCATTTCCTGCATTGGCAGGTGGGTTCTTGACCCACCTGTCTTTACACATCTGGGATGAACGATTGAGGTGACAGTTTGCAAAGAGGCTGCCTGTCCTGGGCAGGGGGCTGGGCTCCCTGAAGGAAGTGAGTCCACATTCTTAGGTGTTCTCTTGAGGCTTCCAAGGCCCAGCTGTGGGATGCGTGTGACCGACTGCCTCTTGTTGGGCCAGCTCTGTCAGCGCTCACCTGCCGGAGACCACAAGTGGCACTGTTCCTTCGTCAGAATATCTCGCTCTCTTTTTCTTCTAAATTGAAACACGATACTTCATATTCCTTTCAGTGTGCAAATTTTTCCTAAGACAGGGTGTGTCCTTTTGATTTTTAATCTCAGTTCTCTGTTCAGTTCTGGGAACTCTTTTGGGGGCCTTGGGAAGGAGCTATGATCTGTCTCTTACATCTTGTTTGGGAACCAAGGCTCTTGCTATTGAGTTCTTCCAGCATTTTCCATTTGTCCTCTTCCCCACTCGTTTACTCTGTGTTCTGGATATGTGTGGTATATCTTGTTAGAAATTTCCACACTGGGAGGGTTTACGGGTGGCTCTGATGATGTCATTCCCGGTCATGTGACTTGCTTGGGCCAATGAAGTAGGAATGAGTGTGATATAAGCCTCTTTTGCACAGAAGCTTGAAGAGCCGCCATATGATTCTGGCATGTCTGTTATTCTCTCTGCCATGAGAAGTGGGGGTTGCTCCCTTGGCCTGGATCATGATGCCACAAGAGCTGCAGTCGACTTGCAATACACATGTAGTATGAGAGGAAAATAATCTTTTGTCCACTTAAGCCACTGAGACTTTAGAATCGTTTGTTATGACAGTGTATCTTAGCTTAAACTGATTAATACAATACTGATTAATACTGAGATTTCTCCAATGTGCTTTTTGTTTTACTGGTACAATTTTTTGGCAGTACCGTTTCTGTTTTTTACTGTTTCCAACGGTGAGTTTATTAGAATCATGGAGATATTACTTTTGTTTTGAGCTCTATTATTCAATCGATGAAATGTATTTTTTTTTTCTCTTTGAAAACAACTGGTAGCATTTTTCTAAAATCTTCTTGTGCTTCATGTGCGAGTCTATTTTAGGGTTGGCCATACCTCTGAAACTGTACTTTTCTTTTTTTAAAATTGGATCGAGATTTTATTTTTTACCTATTTACTCATCCCTGTGTTTTCTCTGTTGTTCCTTCCTGTTTTGCTGAGAGATTTAGTAGAGTCTTCTGGGTAGAAAGCTGGCTTGTAAGGCTGGAGGGGGACACCTACCCCAACACCCTGGCTGCTGGCAGGAAGCATGTGTTTCGAGGCCGGGGTCCGATTTTGTTCCTGACTGTTAGTGCTGCTGATGTTCTTTTTTTGGTGATTGCAGACAGTTTTAATTGGATCAGGGAGAGAAGGTCCTTGGCACTGCTCCCTTGTCCTTTATCTTCCAGGAGATAATCCCTTTAGCGGTCTGGAGCCGCCTCTCATGTCGCCTTCTCCCTGGCCTGCCTCTCCCCGGCTCTGTCTGGCCCCCTCAGTATCATGCTCCGTGGTGGGTCTCTGTGCCCCTGGCCTGGCTGTCCCCTCCCAAGCCTCCTCCACTTCCCTGAGCTCTCAGCTGACACCCGGCCTGTTCTCTCCTTGTCCTGCGTGCCGTCCTGTCCACTCACCCATCATTGTTGTGTGACGGCCATGTTAGTCCGTTGACTCGGACTCAGCCTAAAGGTGGCTGCACCCAAGCCTTTCCCCCATGAGCTCCTCACTGAGTCTTCACCTCTTCTTATGCCTTCGGCTTTCTAAACCTCTTGTCCTCCGTCTCTCTCTGTTTTGTGAGTATGGCCCATTGTTCCATGTAGCTTCCAAGTATTTGGGTCCCAAACACTTCCATTCTGTGTACTGATGATTTCTTCCGTGAGATCAGGAGCAATCGATGTCCTCTGCCAAATCCCTTATAAAAATGTTGAGCAGACAGGTCTTAGGACAGAGCCCTCAGGTGTACCACTGGAGACACTTTTCTGGTTGTTGTGAACCATCCTACTTTGGATCTGGTTAATTCGATCTCTGAGTCCACCTAATTGTACTGGCCCTCAGCCCACCTCAGAGGACTGTACAATACTTCGCTGAAATCCAACCCCACATCAAAACATAAGGTATAGGTTCTCCAGGTGAGGTCAGTGTTGGGCAAGAAACAGACCACACGTTCCCAGGGGGTCACTGAGCAGAGTTGAATGAAGAGGAACCAAACAGGGATAGTGAAGCAATGAGGAGCGAGTAGGGAGCTGCACCATGCCTGGGCCTGAAGGGTCAGGGTAGGGTCAGTGTTACTGAGCCCTGAGGGAAGGATTCAGCAGTCAGAGAGGGGCTGCCCACTGGAGCTGTGTCCCAGGTGTGGGAGCGCAGCCGCTGCAAATCCAGGCCCAGTTCAACCGTCTGATCACCTATGATGCCTTCCAGGATGTATAGCCAAGTAGACACCAGGAAGCAAGGAAGCCCAGGAGTGGAGCCCCCAGATGCCAGCCTTGCAGGGCACTCAGCAGGGTGGGTTGGGAGGCATAAGAAGAATAAGCGGCTCACCAGGTCAGGCTGTGATTGCGTGCAGTTCTACGACAGTGCACTTAGCTTCCTCCTGGTGCTGCGCGCAGTTACTTATTGATGTCCCAAACAACCTTGTGAATTAAATATTTGTTTGGGGGCTGACCCTCCTGGAATGGAGATGGGGCTGTGTCTCTGTCGTCACTCATGGGCTCTCTTGCCAACAAGGTGAATTTATCACGATCGTGGGAGTGTGATGGCACTGACATAGTCTGGCAAAGTAAATGTCTGTGGGGTCTAGCTGGGCCATGGCCTGGTGCAAGCGGAGCCCCTGCTCCGGCCAGACATGGTGGCCTCAGACTGCTGAGGAGGGGAGGAAGAGCTGGCAGAGCCCCCAGGTGTGGGAAGGGTTGGATGGGAGGCCGTGGAGTTGTCCCTCTACCCAGGACTATTCTAAGCAAGACATATAGGTACAGTTCACACCGACAAACCTGTGGGCTAGGAGAGCTACGTCATCTTCTGAAGAGCTGGACGGTGCCTGTTACATGCCTGCTTTTGAAGGAAAGGCAAAGGCGAGCTGTGATCTGAGTAATCCTGGTTTCCTCTCTGGGAGCTCTGGTTACTGACTGCCCTGTGCATCCATGGGAAGGCGATGCAGAGGATATAAGAAGCTGAGATGAAGTACATGCTGGGGTGGGCAGCCGAGGTGAGGCCCTCGGACCCCTCTTGCCTGTCCACTTGCTCACCCAGCCTAGCACAGGTGAGTGGACATGGCCAGTCTCTCCAGCTGTGATATCCAGGGCCTCTGCCTGGCAGGACCAAGCTGGACTCTTAGAGGCACAGTGCCGAGGCTACCCCGGGATTCTTAGGGGGCAGTCAGGGACCCCTCTGAGGCCCAAGGCTGGCACTGTGTGAGAAAGCTGGTGATGACCGGAGAAGCAGGACCTCCTGAGCCATGGATGCTCAGAGCCCAGCCAGTTGTGCACACAGGCTGCAAGGGAGCTCAGCCAAGGCATCCTAAGTGTGCGAAGGCCAGGGAAGCTGCTCCTGAGGTGATCAGTGCCCGAGGCCCTGACGGATGGAGACATTTTATTGTAATTATTAATTTTAAAGTGTTGACAATTCCCTGGTGGCCCAGTGGTTAGGATTTGGTATCTTTCATGGCTGGGCCTGGGTTCAGTTCTTGGCTGGGGACCTAAGATCCTGCAAGGTGCAGGGCATGGCTAAAAAAAAAAAAAATTACAAAGGCAGTATAATTATATGATAGAATCTTTGGAAAAGAATGGAAAGAAAAAAAAAATCTACCTTTACCACACTCCCTACCCCAACCAGGGTTGCATTTTGGCTTGTTGCCTTCCAGGTCTTTCTCAAATAATTGTGATTCCTCAGGGAGTGGAGGAGAGGGGCCACAGTGGGCTGACCCGCAGGTGGATGGAGGGCTGACGGAGCAGAGATAGAGCATGGTTCCCAGGGGTAGGCCTGGCCTGGGGCTTTGGGGCCAGGCTCACGCAGGGTTTATCCACAGTGGATTCTCCTGTGGCTCATCCTAGAAGCTGGTCCTCAACTGCGCTTCCCGTGTCCTTGGGGGGCTCCCCTGTCATCACAGGTGGCTGTCAGTGAGGTCATGAGGGGCACCTAGGCAGGTATGGCCAGAGTGGGTCTCTCTGCAGCCCAGGGATCCCTGGCTGGGGTGCAGTAGCAGGCATGGGTCTGGCCAGGTCTGCTGCCAGGAACTCTGGTCCCCTGGACATTTTTGTGGCCGATAAAGGGGCTGATGTGGACATCAGGCAGGTGACAGCCAGTCTCAGGTGGGGGGTACCTCTGCCTGTGGCCCAGCTGGGGCCTTGTTGGGCCTTCTTTGCCTTTCCAGAGAAGCAGACGGAACCAGATGCATATTACGGTTTTTTTGGGAACTTGTAAAATCCGTGACACCAGGGCCCCCTTGTTCTGTAGGTGCAACCTGTCTATCAGGGTTTTGCAAGCTCCCAAGGTGATTCTAAAAAACAGACACCGTGGTTCTCAAATTTCATGTGCATCACGATCAACTGAAAATCTTGCTAAAAAACATGAATTGCAGGGCCCCACTTCAAAATTTTGTAATTCATTGGGTTTAGGTGGGGCCCAAGATTTACAACAAATTGAATCCTGACAAGTTTCTAAGGGGTGCTGATGCTGTTGGCCTGGGGACTGCACTCTGAGAACCACTAGATTAGAGGAGAATGACTGGGGAAGTTTCTGGTACTAGCATTTGGTGAGGGCAGGTGTTGGCTGCTACACAGAGATGGTGAGAGAAGATGTTTGTCAAAGATGGTGAGGGAAGAGGCTGGCTGTCACAGGTGCGGAGGGCGGGTGCTGGTAAGGAAGGGTGTGCTGTCACACCCACAGGCTGTCCAGGGAGCTGGTGGCTGTCACAGGTTGGGGAGGAGGGTGTCTGGCTGGTATCAGGTAATGAGGAAAGCTTCTGGCTGAGGAGGCGAAGGCAGGTGCTGGCTGTGACAGGTGGTGGAGGACCGTGGTGGTCAGTGAGTGAGGAGGGGAGCTGGTGGGGAAGGCTGCTTGCTGCAGGTGGGGAGGGAGGGTGCTGGGCCACCAGGTGGCGAGGAGAGTGAGAGAGGGAGGTGTCAGCCCTCGATGGAGAGGCTGCGGCTGGCCCTTCTGGCCGCATGGGGCGCCAGCCCCGCTCTCCACTGCTGCTGAAGCAGCTTCCGCCTCTTAGGTTCCCTTGTGTGTCCTCCTATTTCTTCTTTCCCGGGCCCTCTGGCCTGGCCTGTCTGCCCCTGAATGCCACAGGAGTCTGAGAAGGCCAGTGGAGCTCAAAGAAAGTGAAAGTGTTAGTCGTTCAGTCGTGTCCGACTCTTTGCAATGTGTCCGACTCTTTGCAACCCCATGGATATAGCAGCCCGCCAGACTCCTCTGTCCATGGGATTCTCCAGGCAAGAATACTGGAGTGGGTTGCTATTCCTTTCTCCAGGGGATCTTCCAACCTAGGGGTTGAACCTGGGTCTTCTGTACTGTGGGAAGATTCTTTACAATCTGAGCCACCAGGGAAGCCCACTCTAGTGGACTCCAGACTTCCCTTTGGAGGGGGGCATTTCTTGTCCTTGGAGGGAGGGCTGTGAAGGTTGGGCAGGAAATGACAGTGTGTGTGGGGCTCTGTGGTGGGGACATGCATTGCACGGTGGCACACTGGCTGTAAATAAAGCATTTTCCACAGCAGGATGGCCCCCGGAAGCAGGGCTTCCCAGCCCACGTTCAGGAGGCAAATTGTGATGCGGAAGCCACAGGAAGAGTACATCCTTTGTCTTTTATCATGATTTTCCAATCGAGAATCACAGAAGTCCACGTCCCAGGACTCCAGCCTGGAGCCTGTTGGGGAAACAATTTTCCCAAGAGCAGGCTGCCGAGGCGCCAGGTATGGAGCCCAGACTTAGGAGATGGCAACCTGTAGCTGAGCCGTTTGGTCTTGGGGGCAAAGACAAAGCTGTCAGCCTGGTTGAGTCTGATGTCCCTTGTTTCTATAGCTACAGTAAATGTAATTACCAAAGAGTAACCCTTTGCGGATTTCATTGTAACCTGATAGCTAATGACATTTACTGGGTTTCTAGCAATCTGGGACAAAATGCTCATTTTGAATTTAACATGAGTAATGCCATTTTCCATCTTAGTTAAGTACTTTGTGTCATAAAAGAGTTATCTGTATGTACAGAGCCCCCGGTCCTGTCAGTAAACATATTACAAATATTATCACCACTTATTTTCTGGATGAAAGATGTGGTGAAGGCC
The DNA here is from genome assembly GCA_006410935.1 of Redunca redunca. NCBI lineage: Eukaryota > Metazoa > Chordata > Mammalia > Artiodactyla > Bovidae > Redunca > Redunca redunca. The sequence continues at coordinate 479,560 of SJYQ01005612.1, read as the reverse complement.
CAGAGAAGCAGTCCTCCTTTACATTCATGATTCTGCTCGGAGACTCAGGAAATTCAGCATGAAATCATCATGTAGGTAATTCAGACTGTGCACCGATATTTCACACGTAGCCGGAGGCCCCCTGGAAACGGTAATGTTATCTCAGGGAGCACAAACTATGTAAAGACATCCTTCCACCGCCCAGCCACAGTAGGTGCCAGACAGTGTCACTTGGCTACCGACACAGATGACGGATGCTGAGTGTCTTTGGTCTAGGATAATGGAAGTCACCGACTGCAGCTTGTTAGGGGGGAGACACGGTTCCTCACTGATCCTGGAGACATAAAGAGTTTGCACACCAAATTAGAGTCGGTGCCAAACCATGTATCCATTTGTTCATTCGTTTATACACGCCCCCTGTGGGTCTATTCCCCCAGCCCCGTCAGTAATCCTGTGTGGGCAGTGTGGAGTGCTGGCGTTGGAGGGAGCGTGGTGGGGGCGCCATGAGAGCTGCCCAGCAAGGGGGTGGTCTAGGCAAGTCCTTGGGGAAGAGATCTCTCAGCAAGGTCTGAGTGGAGGTGGTGCCTTTGGGCAGCCTGAGGCTGAAGAAAGATGCTCCAGGCTGGGCCTCATAGTGAAGCTCTTCTCGGCCAGTCCTGTGTCTGGCTAGAGGGAAGACTGGCATCTCCCTGCTTCCCCTTGGACTCATCACTACCAGAGGCCTGTGGAATGGAGGGAAAAGTTACTGTGGGCCTGGGGGTCAGCTGGACCCGGGTTCTGCGCCTGGTGCGCACGCATGCTAAGTCACTGCAGTCGTGTCTGACTCTGTGTGACCCTCTGGACTGAACGGGAGTCTCCAGGCGAGAATACTGGAGTGGGCGGCCATGCCCTCCTCCAGGGCATCTTCCTGACCCAGGGATCGAAGCCGTGTCTCTTAGTCTTCTGCACTGGCAGCAGCTTCTTAACCACTAGCGCCACGTGGGAAGCCCTCTGCACCTGGCACTGCCACTCAGCAACAGGGTCACTTCGGGGAAGGTCAGAGCCTCAGGTTTCCCCAGGTAGGAAATGAAGACACCCAGGCCTACCTACCGCACAGTGGTGAAGAGGTCATGAGTCAGCTTACCCAGACGCAGCTGCTGCTTCGTTCAGGTCTTGCTCAAGGCACCTCGTTTAGGTAATGAGAGCACCCATCAGGATATCCCCCTAGGAAGTCTGTGCTCACAGAGCTTCCCAGAACAGCCCTCGGCCCAGCTGGACCTTAGAGTGGCTGCCGCAGGTGTCTGGCCCCGAGCTGCCTCCTGGCCACACAGGTGTGTGCGAGGCATCTGTGTCTGCGCCACGTCTGTGTGTCTGATCCCTGGTGATACCCTGAGTGACCGGAGAGGCAGCTGGGTGATTGAGGGCTGTTTCACCCCAGCCGCTGTCTCATCCTGGCTCTGACTCTCTTCGGCTGTGGCTGGTGACAAATTCCGAAGTGTGAGCTCTTTGGAGGAGCCACTCCGTGTTGCCTTTCCTGGCAACGGATTCGGTAGACTCAGGCCGTAGTGCCTACTGCTGACTCAAAGACCTGCAGGTCACTCCATCTGGGACCTGACATTCTGGGGAGCTGAGCAGAAGGGTACAAATTGAGGATTTTTCAGGAACAGCTGGGTGGTGGCCCTGCAAGGCTTGGCACCAGCTCCTGGCAGAGGCGGGGGCCTGTGCCTGTGGGTACAGGGACTGGCTGTAGCTGTGAGACTGTTTAGTTTGGTGTTAAGTTTATCTTATTGTATATAAAAATACACACAATTTTTAAGGTTTTTTTTTTTTTTAAGTTGAAGTATGGTTGATTTACAATATTATGTTAGCTTCAGGTGTACAAGGTAGTGATTCAATATTTTTATAGATTATACTCCATTTAAAGTTATTATAAAATATTGGCTGTCTTCCCTGTGCTGCACCGTATATCCTTGTAGCTTATTTATTTTATACGTAGTGGTTTGTGCCTCTTAATCCTCTGCTCCTACTTTGGTCCTCTCTCTTTCCCTCTCCCCGCTGGTAATCACTGGTTTGTTCTCTGTATCTGTGAAATACACACAATATTAAAATGCTCCTAGGACAAGACTGCTGAGTGTCGTAATGGGGACCTGAGATGCAGCAGGCTTGCATGAGGAGCTGGCTCTGTAGAGCAAAGCGGAGGCTCAGCACTCTGCTGCTCACTGAGGGAATTTTCCTGTGCCCAAAAGACACTCCAGTGCCCAGGCCTCCCGACACCACTCTTCTTCCAGAAGGCTGAGGGGTGAGAATATAACCGTGGAAATAAGGAGACTGCTCAAAGGCAGCCGGAGGGGAAATGCTGAGGGGATGCTGGTGAGGTTACGTCATCCCCCCTTTGCCTCTGAGTGTGGCTGCCCTGAGTGCCCAGCGCGGAGGGAAACGTGTCATATTCCCAGTCTGGCGGGGCCTCTTCTGCGTGGAGCGAGTCTTGGTCCCTGGAGACGGTAGCCCTGGCCCCTGCCTTTGCTTCTTCTTCCTGTGGCATTCCTGTGGGACCTCTTCACTCGTTCACTCATCAGTCCCTGGTGAAACCGTCTGTGAGCCCTGTCCAGTAAATGAGGACTGGAAGGCTCTATGCTGGGGGAGACAGGCATGACAGCCAGCACGTGTAAGAGGAACTGGGGGCCCAGTGGTTTGGTGGCAGTTGGAGCCTTTCTCCAGGAGCAGACGCCTGGGCTGACCTTAATTCTGAAGATTAAAGAAGGCATTAGCTCTGCAAAGCAGTGAGTTGAGGGAAAGGAGTCCCAGGCAGAGGGGGCTGCCTGGGCTAAAGCACTGAGGCTTGGAGCATCTCCCTCCGCTTGGTGGGGTGAGGGGTTGATCGGTGATCGGGTGGGTTTGTCTGAAGTCAGAGACTGGGGTGGGGCGCGCGTGTGGGGAGGAGGGTCTGATTCGACTGCAGCTCGGGCCTTGAAGGCGGGGCCCTGCAGTGGCGACTGCTGCTGGCCCTTGGTGGCCAGCGGGGTTGGACCCTCTTCTGCCTTCCAGTCGCAACCCCAGTGCATAGGTCCTGCTGTCAAGAAGGGACACCCTGAGAACCCTCACCTCCTAAAGAACAGGGGAAGCCTTAGGATGGGATCTTCTCTCCATCTGATGGTATCACGGTGGTCAGAAGAGTGAGGTGTTTAGGGGCAGGCTTCCCAGGTGGCCCTTCCCGGGTGGCCGTTCCCAGGTTGCCCTAGGGGTAAAAGGCCTGCCTGCCAGCGCAGGAGACAAAAGAGGTGTGGGTTTGATCCCAGGTTGGGAAGATCCTCTGGAAGAGGGCATGGCAAACCATTCCAGTATGTTTGCCTGGAGAATCCTATGGACAGAGGAGCCTGGCGGGCTGTAGTCCATGGGGTTGCAAAGAGTCGGATACGACTGAAGCAGCTTAGCACGCAAGCACAAGTTTCCTGGGGGCTCCTGTGGGCTGCATGCCCCAGAGTACGTGCAGGTGTCAGGAGACCAGAGTTTTCTCCTGGGGACGTGAGGGTGGTCGTGGCTCCATTTCCCCCGTGCCTGCGAAGGGCCTCGGCTGTGAGCTGATGCGCTTTCTCTGGTTCCTTCAATCCTGATGAAACTGAAAGGTAGAGACTGTCACACCCGGAGACAATCTGGCTGAGAAACCGACTTGTCCCAGGTGATACGACCCGCACAGAAGGTAGCGATTTCTTCCAAGTCTGCTAATTCCGAACAAAGCTCATGGATATTTTTCGTAGAGTCTCGTAATACTGTTATTGTTGTTTCAGCCATTTCTGGCGGCCCCTCGCCCCAGCTTTCCTCCTCCCGGTTTGGCTCTGCAGACCTGCCTGACCGTGGCCACCTGTCCAGTGTGAGGCCTCAGTGCCTGGGCAGCCCCTAGCCTCCTGGAGTGGGGAGGGGCGTCCAGGTGGGTGAGAGTGACCACCTCATTAGATGGTGCCTTTGCATCCGAATCCACTCCTGTGCTGTCTCCCTGCTTTGCCTGTGGGTTTTGGGAAAGGAGTTTAATAAGCAGAGATGAGATTCTGTGCGTTCTGGGGGAAGTGGGGGCGCTGGGAGGGGTGGGCAGCCCCCTCTATTGCTGGCGGTCCCTGGGTCCAAAGATTCATTTCTCAGGGTCTAGAAATGGGGTCCAAACTGAGGCCTGAGCCTCCTTGGCCTCCTGCTCTGCTCAAAAGGGGAGGTCCAGCTTTGTCCAAGGACGCACCACCTCCTCCCTGGCCAGGTTAGTACTGACTGTACCCGGGCCCTGGGCCAGCGCCCGTCCACAGCCCAGCCACACCACAGCCTCTGGGGAAGGACTTAGTCCATCTCTAGATTCTGTTGGTGTGTAGCTGTCAGAGTGGTCAGAACCACATTCCAGGCCTGCCTGGAGGACCTGGGGACCAATAGACGCACTACCAACTCAGGCTCGGTGTTCTGAGGGCTTGGCAGGGGGCCCATGCTGGTCCTGTCCGACTCTGCCAGGCCCCCTAGGAGGTGGAGTTCTGCCCCATCCCGTCTCCCGCTCATGGTGCCCCCGGGGCCTCTTGGGCCCAGTTGGTGCTGGTGTCTGCTCTGCCTAGCGCCACTGGCTCAGTCACCTCCCCTTCCCGACCTCAGACTCCATCTCCTGCCTCTTCTTGGCTCCCCCTGCTTTGGAGAGACCCTCAGGGGGCAGGCCTAACATCACGGCCCCTTGCTGAAGCCCTTAGGGCCTCTCCTCCTGGCCTATTGCTCTAGGAGACAGTGTCCAGCCAACTCTTTGGATTTGGGGGGCTGGCTGGGGGTCTCTTTTTGGCTATTGTTTGAGAGTTCATCTGTTTATCCATCTATTTGCCCATCCCTCTATTCTTACATCCTTCTCCCCATCCATCCATCTGTCCATCCATTCATCCATACTTTCACCCATACAATCACCCAGCCTCCCACTCACTCACTCACTCACTCGTCCATCCTGTCTGTCTGTCCATTTGTCCCTCTAGTTATGCAGTCATCTAGACAAGTATTTATGGACACCCAGGCACAATGCTAGGGACTCTAAAGTGGGCAAGTACTGTCTGTGTTGAAGAGGTCAGCCCATTCCTCATCTGTGCAGAGGGGCCACCAGTCACCCTTAGGGACAGTTGTGAGGCCTTACTTAGTGACTCAAGGCTGTCATGAGCTTGCTGAGCTTCCCAAGGGTTCTGAACAGGTGGACTCATCACAATGGCCACTACTGTGAGGCCATGTGAGCTGGATGTGGAGGGGCAGATAGGAGTCAAGACAGGCTGTGGGAGGCCATGGGTGGGGCTCAGCTTTGGAGAAATGACCTCAGTGAGGACCCCAAGGCCTGGAATAAGCTTTTGGGTGGTGTCAGGAAGACGAGGGGGTACTCTTGGGCAGGGTGCACTGGGTAGGCAGGGCCCCTGGGCAGTGGTGACCCAGCACCCCTGGGAGGAGAAGGGACGGGCTTGGGGGAGGCAGAGGCAGGGGCTGAAATAAGGGATGCTGGCTGGCCTGTGGGGGTATCAGTGAAGGAGACTCTGGCTCTGTGGTCTGTGTGGCAGAACAGACCCTCAGACTCCCCCCAGAGTCACATTGCACTGCCCTGTGAGCTGGCCTGCAAGTGGCCGGCTTTGGGGGACTGAGGGCCAGCTGCAGCCATTGTCAGGAGCTCCCCTGCTTGATTCTTCTGGAGGTGATCCAGGTGCCAGAGAGGCCCCAGGAGAGTGAGGAGAGGTGTCCACACCAGGCCCTTAGGGAGCTGCATGTGGGCAGCATATATTCCAGGGGTCTTTGGCTTTGCCTGAGTGACCAAGGTCAGAGGGGGCAGGAAGTGGCAGGGCCAGTGAGGATAGGTGAGGGAGAGGGTCCTCCGCCCCCTAGACTGACCCCAAGCCAGTCAGAGAGGCCTAGGGATGGGATGGTTCTAGCCAGGCCTGGTCTCCAGATAACGTTGCCTTAAGCATCTGATATGTACTAGCTGTGAGTAATAGAGTAAAGATGCTTTTGAATTGTGGTGTTGGAGAAGACTCTTGAGAGTCCCTTGGACTGCAAGGAGATCCAACCAGTCCATTCTGAAGGAGATCAGCCCTGGGATTTCTTTGGAAGGAATGATGCTAAAGCTGAAACTCCAGTACTTTGGCCACCTCATGGGAAGAGTTGACTCATTGGAAAAGACTCGGATGCTGGGAGGGATTGGGAGAAGGAGGAGAAGGGGAAGACCGAGGATGAGATGGCTGGATGGCATCACTGACTTGATGGACGTGAGTCTGAGTGAACTCCAGGAGATGGTGATGGACAGGGAGGCCTGGTGTGCTGCGATTCATGGGGTCGCAAAGAGTCGGACACGACTGAGCGACTGAACTGAACTGAACTGAATGATAATAGGAGTCATGGTAATGGTAATAATGAGACTTGGGAATAGTTCACCATCAGAGCTGAGAGGTGGGTGCTGGGATGTGAGCTCCTGGTTGGGTGGCACCCTGACCTCCCAGGATGCTCGGCCATGTCTCATGTCCCCTTGCCCTGAGGGATTTCTGTGCCATCCCCAGGACTGGCAGGTGGGTAACTCTTATGCTCCCTCCTGGATGGAGCCAGTCCCCAAGAGCCTGGGAGGGGAGCTTCCGGGTGTGGGAAGCTAGACATATGCCCCTTGGTCTGCCAGGAGTCCCAGACCCTGTGCCCGCCCAGGGTCCTAGTCCTGGCATTGCCACGGGAAGAGATAAGGGAAAATGAAAATGTTGAATCAATGAGATAGGGGTCTAATTACCCTGGGTGGCATCAAACCTCTAATTTCGGGCACGGGTGCTCCTTTTAATTTGGGGTGTTTAAATATTTACCTGAAATGGAGGGGGAAAAATCTTTTGGGCTGCAAGGCTATTCTGGCAGCAATGTGCTGAGAAATTCATTAAACCACAGTTAATTAGGGGATGAAAGCTACATATATAGCTCATTAGTTCAACCCACATAATTTACATCTCTGAGGATGTGTGAGTACTAGCTTAGCCCCGGCTCTGGGAGATGGTGTCTTGAACACGGCCTCTCACAGTTGTTGCCTCCGGGTCTGCAGGACTAGGGAGGGGGCTGCGGCTGCCCTCTGTCTGTCCAGCCCGGAGACGGAGGCCCTGCTGTGCCCTCTGTTTCCCACTGGAGCGGGTAGTGGCCTGGCTGGCAGTGCTTCTCCTGCCAGGAATGATAAACGAGGCGGCACAGCCCCCTTGCAGCCGCACTGCTTAGCATAATGGTGCGGTGTCTGAGTAGATTTTAAGCTGCATCAGAATCTGGTTCCTAGAGCGGGGACGTTATCCCTGATTTAATCGGTAGCAGTCAGAGAAATCAGGGCTGCAGCATCAAATCCCTGTGTCTCTTTCCCAGACAACAGTTCTCCTTCTGGTGCCTGCCTGGGCCTCTTGAGTAGCCAGGGTCTGCCCTGGCCCTGCAGAGTCTTGAGCCCAGCCCGCGCTTGGACATGCAGCTGGTCTCTTGAAGAAGAGTACCTCCTCTTCCTGCCGATCTGGGGCTCTGATGGGATTCCTGACATTGCTGGGGGTTTCCGTATAGCTGCTGCCTCTTGTGGGGAGCTGGGAGAAGCTGGTGTTGGTTTGGAAAAATTCCCAGTCCTGACACCATCCAATGCTCACCCTGATTATGCCTCCGGTGTGGGAATAGAGTTGCGGAGAGAAAGCGGGGAGCTGTGTGTATGCGTCTGCGTGTGCAGAGTGATGGCAGTGAGGGATGGCTGGATTAAACATCCTAAAGGAGAGAGTGGTCCCCGCCCACCCTGGCATCTGCCCGATTTGCCCTGGGGACCTTGAGTGAAAGGAGAGTGACCGTCATCAGGCTTGAGGTCTGGATTCCACACATGCTAGAGGGTAGATGTGACAGTTCGGTATGTAACGTTCACTTCCAAGCCTTGGTCTCCTCATTTGCAAACTGGCAGCAATAATCCTGCTCCTTTTGAAAATTAAGCGGATAATGCAGGTGAAGCCCTTTCTCCAGGGCCTGTGCAGAGCAACTGCGCAGCAAGTGTTAGCCCTTTTCAGTGTTATTTTTTGTTACTGTACCTCTCTGAGCCTCAGGTTCCTCATCTGTTAAATAGGGTTACTCTTGCCTGGCTCCCGGGGTGGTGTGTGGTGCTGAGTGCCCGCTGGCACCTGGCGTGTGAGACCCAGCAGGCCCTGTGGCTTCGGGTCACGTGGATGTGTGTGGAAAGGCAGGCTAGGGCCGGCATGGTCTGTGGTGTGGCTCTGAGTAACCGAGCCCCTGAAGGGTCTGTCTGAGGACAGCCGTCCCCGTCCCGGCCCCTGCAATGGAGACCCACTCCACTGGGCTCTGGTCTGCTGAGTCTTTTTCTCTGGGGGGTGGGGCCTGTTCCTGGCGGCCCTGCTCCTGTGCCAGATGTTCCGCTGCTAATCACCGCTTCCACTACAGCCGTGGCAGGCCACGTGCGCTGTGCTCACGCCCAGGGACAAGCACCGTCCCGGGGATTGATATCCTCGCCTTTGCTCTGGGAAGATGGCGCCCCTATGAACTCTGTTTTAGAGATGAGGCATGGGGAGCTTGAGCCTGGTCCCAGGCCGTGCCAGTGGCAGCGAGGGTGTGTGCAAGGCTGGGTGAAGGGCGATGGAGAGGCCGTGTCCATCTGTCCATCGGCTGTCAGGCTCAGGTCCCTGCCCTGCCACCCGTCGCTGTGACCGTGGGCAAGTCCCCTGTCTGTGCCCGAGCTCGCTCATCTGTGGCATCACTCGGAGAGGACGGGATGAGTTCGCCTGTGTAAAACCCTTAGCCCTGTGTCCGGCTTATGGAGGGCTGAGTGTTGGTGAGGGTAGCGAATGGGAAGGAGACCTCTGGGAAGAGTTGACCTGGAGCTGGTGCTGAGGTCTTGGGGTGGCATGGGCCGCTTCCATTCCTTGGGAGCCTCCCAGACTCGGGCACTTCACTCTGTCAGCTGTCTGACCCACTTGGACTTGTGGAAGTGATCCAAGTGGGGCTTAGCCCGGGCGTGTAGGGTGAGGTTCCCATGAGGCCCTCCTCTTCTGGCAGGCAGGCAGCCCCAGAGTCTGCCGTGCCACCCCTCCCCACCCTGGCCCCTATTCCCTTCTGGAAATGGAAGTGTCTGGAAATGCAGGCGTCCACTTGGCTGACCTCAGCCTGGCTCCCTCAGGCTCTCAGTGATCATGCAGAAGCAGGGGGGACGTCTCCTTGTCCCTCCGTGGCCTTCTCAGCATCAGATGGGGCTCTTGCCCCAAACACTCCCCTAATGATCCAGAAACTGAGTTCCCTGGATCACTGCTCTCCTCCCGTCTGCAAGTCCTTGTACTTGCTGTCCCTTCTGCCCGGGATGCCCCACTCCACTGTTTACTTGGTGAACAGCTCAGCCTTCAGTGCTCAGCTCCTGCTTTTAGGAACCCCTACCGGGCAGGGTTGCCACCTTGATCCGACTCCACCACGTCTCCAGAACCTGGCAGATGCTTGACAATGTGTAACTGAACTAGCGCACAGCATTTCCGCCTATGTCCTGCCTCTGTTGTTTCCTTGTCAACCCTTGACACGAGGTCCTCCTGTGTCCAGGGCTCTAGCTCTGGCACACAGGAAGCACCCCCTGAAGATCTGTTCAACCCGGCTCCATACCCTCCCCTGGGCTCTGACTGGATTGGGTCGGGTTGGAGTGTCTCCTGCCCCTTCTCGGACCCAGGCTCGTCCAGGCGTTCTCAGACTCCGGACAGGACATCTGTTTGCTAGTGCTGGTCTCCCTGGGGCGGTTTTTTGGAGCGTGTCCCAGCAAGACTTTGAGCAGGAGCTTGCTCTTGAACACTCATAACTGATTAATTATATTGTGGAATTGAGACACATTCCCATTACTCAGTGATGAGAAAATTAAAGACCTATTGATATTACAATAATTAATTGAACAAAAAGTGGAAATAACCATGCAAACTCTCTCTGGGGTTAAGTCGATGCTTTTGGCTCCCCGATGGTCGGATAGGGATGAAGATCCCCGAGTAAGGGGAGCGCGGGCCGGCTGAGGCCTGGGGCCCTGGCTGTCCATCAGGGAGGGAGTGCAGGCCGGCAGCGCTCTGTCTGGCCCCATTTTCGGGACTTCAGCCTCAGACTGTCTCCTCATGTGGATCTGTAAGATGCGGTGTCCGCTTGGGTTCCAGGCCTTCAGGGGCCCGAGGGGCCTGACTCAGCCTGGCAAGCGGTGCTTGGGAAGGCTTAGAGGATGGAAGAACACCTTCTGTGCCTTTGCCCACGGTGGAAAGCTGCTCTGCTCCTGGCCCTCCTGCTGCTCTGTGCTTGGGCTCCTTGAGGCTGGTCTGGGGCTCTCATTTTTAAGAAAATGTATGTACTTACTTATTTGGCTGCGTTGGCCTTAGTTCAGCACTCAGGATATTCACGGTGTCATGCATGACCTTTCACTGTGGCACACGGAGTCTCTAGCTGTGTGTGCACAGCGAAGTGTGTGGGCTTGAGTAGTTGCAGCGTGGGGCTCAGTTGCTCTGCGGCATGTGGGATATTAATTCTCCAATCAAGGATCGGACCTGCATCCCCTGCATTTTAAGGTGGAGTGTTAGCCACTGGACCACTAGGGAAGTCCCTGGGGCTCTCATCTCACCTCTGGAGGCTGGAGGCCTGGGGCGGGGTCTGAGGAGGGGCACAGGTGAGCCACAGCTTGGTGGCGGCCTGGATGCTGTGGCTGGGATAGCAGAACATTCTGGCTGCTGCCTTGCTGATGGGGAATCCCAGGTGGACACAGCGCCAGAGATGGAGGGTGCCATGGGGATGACCTCCTTGGATTCTGGGTCTGTGTGCAGCCCCTCGGGGCTGCTCTGACTCTCCACCGGGAAGCATATCCATTGGCAGGCAATTGGTCTTTCCTTCTCTGGAGCTAAAATCCACTTCTTGTGAGCCCTGTCCCTGTCCCTGGGGCCCTAGAGCGTGGCTGGTGGATCCCTGAGAGGAGGTGGGTCCCCAGGGCACATCTTCCCTCCAGTCTTTCACACCCAGTCCCTAAGGTCCTGCTCCAAGCCTGGTTCCAGTCTTCTCACTGACCTGCTGCCTTCTCTGGTCTTTCCTCTGGGTGCCTCCTGCTCCTCCAGCATGGCGCTTGGTGCTCGGGAGAGGATGCTCAGCTCCTATCCATCAAGGGTCCCTGGGCCCCTCTGTGGGCCAGGCATCATCCAGGCAAGGTTCTGTGTCTTAGTGGGTGAGGTCAGGGTGCAGGATAGAAATATAGGGACCTGAAGCCAGACAGCCTGGGCTTGCCTCTTCCCAGCTGTGGGCCTCAGGCACACTGCCACCCTCTGAATGTCAGTCTCCTTGTCTGGAAATGGGACATTCAGTTGACTCTTGAACAACATGGAGGTTAGGGGCACTGACCCCCAAACAGTCAGGAATCTGTGTATTATTTATCATCAGCCCTCTGTATACATGTGTACAGAGGATTCCTCTGTGTCCTGGTTGTTCAATTCCTCTGTATCCAAGTTTCTCTATCTGCAGATTCAGCCAACCCTGGGTCACATAGCAGAATGTATTGATTTGGGGAAAAAACCTGCATGGACCCATGCAGTTCAAACCTGTGTTGTTCAAGGGTCAGCTGTATTAGTTTGCTAGAGCTGCCATAACAAAGTACCAGAGATTGTGGGGCTTAAACGGTAGAGATTTACTGCCTGTTTATTGGGGGTTGGAAGACAGAGGTCGCGGTGTGGGCAGGGCTGGTCTCTGTCTGCTTGGCTTGTCAGTGGACGTCTCTGTACCGCGTCCTAGCGTGGTCTTCCCTCTATTGTGTGTGGGTCCTCATCTCCCCCTCGGGCAAGGACACTGGCCATATTGGATTACAGTCCACCCTAATGATCTCATTCTAACTTAATTTAAGGGCTCTCTCTTCAAATGCAGTCACATCCTGAGATGCTGGGGGTTAGGACCTCACCCTACGGACTTCGGTTCCTTACCATACTCAGTCCACAGCATGGGGTAGTGTCACTTCCTGTCGCGCCTGTAGTGAGAGGATGACTCAGTGTCCTGACGCAGCCCCTGGCACAGAGGGCTCCCCTCTGGTTCTCCTTGGGCTTTGGGCTTCTAGAAGCAGTGGGCTCTGCCATCCTGGCAGCATGTGGGGTTAACTGTTCTTCATAAGGGCATCTTGCCATGTTGCCATGTCAGCAGAGATGCCCCAGGGGTCTAGGATGGCCTGACTCTCCCAAGCACCGCCCCTGCCCCTGCCCTCCTGGTGACCCTGATAGCCAGGCTGGCCGCACACCCCGGGTCGGACACGTAGCTCTGATCCGGGCTCCCAGAATGTGACGTACACTTGTTCTTTCTCTTGCTATGCCCATGCTGTACCCACTGCTAGGACATCTTGTTATTCTCCCCCTGCTAGTATGCCATCGCAAGTTCCTCATGTGCTCACATGGGGCGTTGCCTGCTTTGCTTTGCAAGGACCAGGGCTGGTGCCACCGAGGGTAGATGGGAACCCGGAGGGAACACGCAAGGAGAGGCCAGCATGGGTGGGGACCCAACCTGGCTGAGGTCCTCCTCTGCACCAGAGCCCACACTGGCTGCTCCAAGCCACAGGCAGGGACTGGGCATTGACCTCCAGGGGCATTGAGAGCGGTGCTGGTCCCAGTACTGCAGGCCTGGTGTGGGGCAGGCCTCAGGCCCGGGCTTCGTGCGCATCACCCCTGCTCTCCTCTGCAGTGAGGCAAGGTGTTATGGGACACTTCGTTTTGCAGATAGAGACATTGAAGGGGCTGAAATATTACCTAAGAGGAAATATTTGCCAGTCACATATCTGGTAATGGATTTGTATCCAGAATATATAAAGAACTCTTCCAGCTCAATAATCAGGGGCAACACATGCAGTAGAAAATGGGCAAAAGATTTAAATAAACACTTCACCACAGAATATAGATAGATTGCAGATAAACACATGAGAAGATGCTCAGCATCATTAGATCTTAAGCACAAGATATACTTCACAAAACACAACTCACCTAGCAGGATGGCTATGATAAAGACAGACAGTAACACGTGCTGGGACGATGTGAGGCCACTGGAACCCTTATACACTGCTGGTGGGAATGTGAAATGGTGCAGCTGTTAGAGAAATAGTTTGACAGTTTCTTAAAAGATAAACATATACTCAACCGTATTGTTCAGTTGTTCCATTCCTAGGAATTCACACAAGAGAAGTGAGAAGAGACGTGCATATGAGGATTTGTGCAGGGACGGTCACAGCAGCATTATTTATGATAGTGCCAAACTGGAGACAACCCAAGTGTCCATCAACTGGTGAGCAGATAAACAGAATTGGATGTATCTGTTTCAGTGGAATCAACTCAGTAATAAAATAGAATGAAACACTGACACATGCTACAACAGGATTATTCTAAGTGAGAGAGACCAGTCGAAAAAGAGTACATGTCGTATGATTCTCTTTACATGAAATTTCTTGGAAAGGGCAAAACTGTAGAAACGGAAAGAAAGCATAGTTATGGTTGCCTGGAGCTAGAGGTGGAAGCAAGGACGGACTGTAAACAGGCATGAGGGGACTCTTGGGGGATGGTGGAAGTGTTCTGAAACCGAATAATGCTGGTGGTTGTACAACTGAATATATTTGCTAAAACTCAAATTAACTACATTCTTAAAATGGGTGAAGTTCATGTAAATGATAACTTAGGCTGCTAAAAAAAATCTTGCTGAAGACCACCCAGCTTGCAAATGACCAGGATAGAATTCAAATCAAGGTCTGCCTTCTTTCAAGCCCCAGCCTCTGGCCCACTGCCAGGCAGAGAGAGATCAGCCAGGGCAGGAGTTGAGAGGCCCCTACCTTTAGCAGAGGGGGAGCCCCAGGTGAGGTTCCATGTGGCAGGAGGGATTTGGGAAGTGCCTTCTGGAAGGCCCAGATCTTGCGGAAGGATGTGTGTGTGCAAGTGCAGGGGATGTGTGAGGGTCTGGACTTAGGGGTGGGATGCTGATGGGGCTGGCCAGGCAGCTCCAGGTCTTTTCTGGAAAGTCAATCTGTATGCATGTCCATCTATGGAGCTGTTTCTCGTCCCCGCTGCACCTCCTTCCCTTCGAGTTTTCTCTACTGCTATTGACTGGGCTGCTGGTTCCGCCATCAGTGCGCCTGCAGGTAGCGAGCCAGCGATTTTCCCCGCAGCATTTCAGCTCATTAAGGAAGCCTGGAGCTCCCTGGGCCTCCAGGACGCCTGTTGTATTTTGCTGATAGACCGAGAGCGGCTCGACCATGGAGGCTGCTTTCTCATCCTTCCAGTTCCACCATTAGCATTCCAAAGTGGAAAACAAGCCTGATGCTTGCTGCCTAAATATTTATGGAATACTGCTGGGGTCAGAGGAGGAGAGCAGCAAATGAGATTAAAGATTTACACCCAAATACCAGCCAGGGGAGGGCTTGGGCCACGTTTCGCTTTTTGTGTTGCTTGGAATAAAGGGTTTTCTCTTTTCTTCTAAGAAATTTAGTTTTTATAGATTTTTGAAGCCAGGGGCATGAATTTTAATCCATTGCTTCACACTGCATCTTCGTAAGTTGTTAGTTACTAAGGAGCTGGGGGTGTGGGCACTTCTGTGTGTCTGGGTGCACACTTGGGGATTTTGGAAAAACCTGTTCCTTTGCTTGGCTTGCATTCTTACGGTCCCAGTGGGGAGGAGCGCCCTGCATGTAGGGTGGGGTGTGCTGCTCTGTGTAAGGCAAATTAGGTGGGGGCAGAAGTGCCCGACTGGGAGAGTCTCAGTAATCCTGAGAGCCATGTATTTCTGTTTCTGGGACTGCCTCTGATGAAACCACCCACCTCACACTGAGGAGGAAAAGGGAGACTGGAGCATCACTTCTGGATCAATTAAGAGCTGGCAGGAAAGGGCGGGTACACTCAAAGGGTAATCGGAGTGAGGTCAATGAACTGAGTCTTTACAAAAGTCTGGGTCAGCTAAGATTTTCGAAGCACGTGGGCTGGTGCTGCCAGGGAGATGGCATCTTCTGCTCCCGAGGGAGCCAAGAGAAGGGACGGTGGCTAAAGTGCAGATACAGCCATGGCCAACCAGTAAGGAGGGAGTCGGGGACAATCCCCCTCCTCTCCCTGCCCCTCTCATCTCCTGCTTGAGTCTCCGTTAGCCATCCCTGTGCTCTGGAAGGCTGGCCATCATGGACACCATGGCCAGGACTTCCTGTCCATCAGCTCCTGTTAGGATCTGGCCAAGTGAAGTGCAGTGACATTGTTCAGTCATGTCCAACTCTTTGCAACTCTATGGATTGTAGCCCACCAGGCTCCTCTGTCCATGAAATTCTCCAGGCAAGACTGCTGGAGTGGGTTGCCATTTTCTTCTTCAGGGGATGTTCCTGAACCAAGGAGACGCTGACCCATGGGTCTTTTGCACTGGAGGCAGATTCTTTACCATCTGAGCCCTGGATGGAGAAGCTTGGTGGGCTACAGTCCATGGGGTTACAGAGCAGGACACGACGGAGCGCCTCTCACTTCACTCCCCTTGGCCAGACCCTAATGGGAGCTGGAGGAAGCCGTGGCGTCCAGGGCGGCCAGCAGTCCGCAGCCCCCGGGGGGCACAGCAGGGAGGGGCACATGGCCACCGCTCAGGCTCCGTGGGAGCAGAGCCTGGGACAGGTGGTCCGTTGGGGAGGCAGGTTAGAGAAGGAGAAAGAGCCACGCAAGGATGTGGTGTCATCTAAGCCTAGCCTATGCCCACTGGGGAGTCTGGGACATAGGTTCTCCCCTCTGGGGATAAAGAGGAGGCCACCTTCTCTACCCACACTGTGACTGAAGGTCACTGGCTGTGTGTGAGCTCCCTCAGGTGGGGAGGTGGGGAGTGGGCCATCCCTCCTGGGCAAGGTGGCTCCCTCAGGGGAGGATGGTTTGCTGGTGAAGGAAGTGGCTGTGACTCTCAACCCCCTAATGCTCTGAGAAATAGAGATGACAGCTCGGCCCACTCGGAGAATGGCGGCCACACCACAGCATGACTTTAGGGGTGGGGGGAAATGGACATCAATTAGCAAATGCCTTGGGCTGATAGAAACCCAGCCCCTTGCTCCCCAGCCATCTCATCTGGCTATTTAATCTGAGCACCAGTCTTCTCAGTAGCCGCCTGGAGCCTGGATGAGTCTGCGAGAGCTGAGCCGGAGACCCCTCTAAGGCTGATGGACGTCCCTTTCCAGATGACCGGAGCTGCTCAGCTCTCTCCCTGATACTCCTGCCTGCCACTTACGTTGGTCTTGCTTCCTTCCTGTCCCCTACCCTGGCCACCAACAGAGACTTCGTGGCTTCTGCAGAGGTCTGGCTGAAGTAGCTTTCTCTGGTTACCCTGAGAAATTATACTGAAGGGTTCCTGCAAGTGAAGAATTTTAGATGAGGATATTTATCAGAGCCAAGTATTAATAATAAATGCTGCATGATTTTTTTATTAGAGGAGCCACATAAATGTGGCCGCTTCAACTTTTTAACTCTCTGGAAAGCTTGGAGTTGCGGGCCACTCTGCTGTGGAAAAGTGTGGGGCTAATCAGTTTCCATTCATATGCAAAGCACTCACTTAGCTGAGTTCATCAAAATTCAGTCGTTTCTTAAAAAAAATATTTATAGACTTCCCCTCCCTGCAATGGATTGCGGAGAAGACAGATAGTGAAAAAATACAAATTGTTAGTAGCCTGAAAAGGAAGCCTTACTCTGAACCCTGCTAAACATTCCCTATTCTTAGAGAAAATCTTAAAAATGGGCTTTTGTACTAAAGTGTTTTCTACGTCTCTTTTCTAAACTTTCTCCCTCCTCTTATTCCAACTGCTTCTCAGTGTCTCTGTCCTTTGGAGGCTGCCCAGATTTGTCAGGCTGGTGGTGGTGGTGGTTTCCAGGGTGGACAAGACATGAAACGGGGGAGGAAGCTGGACCGTGTCCTGCCTTGACCCTGCCTGCCACTGCCCAGGCCCTGGGCTCATGAAACATCACTGAATTTTCACATTAGCTTTGTCCCCATTATAGAGACTGGAAAACTGAGGCTCATAGAGGTGCCCAGGGAGTGCCGGCTAGAGAACCCTCGTTGTGTCAGGGCTTGCAGGACTGGAGCTGCTCAGCTTTCCTTTCCTCTTGGCTTCATTAACATGGCTGCCCTGTTACTCGGGGCCCCTTCTTGGCTTCCTAGTTGCTTCATTTTCACAGCATAGGGGAGCTAGGATTCAGGGCTTCCAAGAGCCCCCTTTCTATCTCTTTTTCCACTCTCTAATCCCCAGATGCAGAGAGGATAGGGAAGCCCAGTCCTGGGGAGGGAGAAAAAATGTCAGAGCAGATATACGGGAGGGTTGGCAGTAGGGGACCCAGCCCCCCTCCATCGCCTACCCCACAAGCACTTGGTGAGTCTGTTCTGTGGGTCTCTCCTGGGGAATCATGGTAACAGAGGGCTTGCACTGCCTGCTTTCTTGGGGAGAGAGACTGGCACATGCAGATTACTGTGGAGGGCTCTGGCTGAGGAGTGCATGAAGACACTGGGTCTACGCATGCAGTGGGTAGGCACAGAGCAGGTTACCAGCTCAGCATCACATGTCCTGTGATTCCATGGATGGTTTACAGTAAGCTCAGCATCACATGTCACGTGATCCCATGGATGGTTTACAGTAGCTGCTCATCCTCTGCTACTTCCCCTGAGATCAGACTTTCTTCCCATTTGTCAAGTGGGAAAACTGAGGTCCTTGGAGACACTGTGTCCCAGTTGTGGTCTTCATATAAAAGTCTGGGTGTGACCTATCTTGGGGCCCTACCTGGCAGATGGTCCCTCGGTGGGCACCTGTGGTGTGGGACCGTGGTTGAATAATAGGATCTTGTCCCTACATAGGCGTGGCCTGTTTCTGGCTCGGGGCAGAGCTTCTCACAGTGAAGCTGGAATTGGGTTACAGGTGGGCTGCTGGTTCAGAAGCCACGGAGCCAGAGCCTCTGTCCTGTTACAGAATGAGTGGTCCCTGAAAGGCTGTGCCCCGAGTACTCGGAGGTGGTGAGTGAGGTCAAAAGTGTGTCCTGACCTCCCAGAAACCAGCCTTGGATCCTTTGCCACCCTCCCGGGAGACACTCTCTTCAGATATTCAGGCAAATTAGCAGGGACGTCAGCAAACCAACCATGTCCATTTGGAATTCGAAATTGATCGAGGACGATTTTCTGACATGCGTGCCTCCTGCCATCTGCAGAGTGTGCATCACAGGCCCCTTCTGCAAAGCCTGGCTGGGCAGGCGGTGTTTCTTCTTTCCCCAGCCATCACTGCAGGTTTCTAGGTTTGCTGAGGCCAGGGTTGTGTTTAGAGACCTGGAAAGAGCCCAGTGCTCAGCAGAGTCTCAGGGAAGCTGCGGCGGCAGCTTGGACAGTCACAGGGCCGCCTGGGGCCCATCACTGTCCACGCTGCAGGGCGGAGGTGGCAGCACCTCATTCACACCCCGTCTGTGGCAGGGGCCCATCTGCCAGGGCTCTTTCCTGCCAGCCCTCGGCAGGGGATGAATACATGGCTTGGCTATGACCCTGTGTGGAAGAACTCACAGACCAGAGCAGGAGGTAACGCTGGGAACGTGGAGGAGGGACCTGGGAGAAATCAGGGAAGACTTCCTGGAGGAGGTAACAGTTGAGCGAATTCTTCAAGTATGAGTAGGAGGTTATAGTAGCCAGGGGAGAGTTCTGCAGATAGAGGTAACAGGGCTTGCAAAAGTTTACAAAACCTTGAACGGTGAGGTTGTTCCGAGAATGGTATTTCAGGCGTGGAGATAGTAGGGAATGCCTGTTTCCATGCTTTGGGCTTGTTGCTGATGGCGACTCGGAGTTGGTCAGGTGAGGGTATACGCACTGTATATGCTGCCTCTTCGTTGTATATCATGTAACCGAGTGGCTTCTGGGAGAGGGCAGCCTGGTTTCCATGTCTTCACTCTGAATCCTACACTCTTCCATGGTGCTGGGTGTTTTTCGGGGGGACTCTCTTCTCCCCCAGGAGGCGGGGCACAGGCCATGTTGGCCCCATGCACTGGCTGGGACTGAGTGCCCAGGGGCATCATAGAGGCATGGAGAGTATACAGCTGGAGAGACCGAGGAAGCAGGGGGCTGGGAAGGAGGGGGTCGCAACGTAGAAAGCCCAGAAGAAATCACGTGGAAACTCTTTCTGAGCTTCAAATAGTCTTTATTTGTAGAAGAGAGAGCCTCCATCTGGGCCAGAGTAGCCCCTCACCACTGGGTTGCCAGTTGCCCCCATATAGTCCGCCCCTGTTTGGAGGTACCCGTGGGCATGTGGAGGATCTGGAGGGAATGTACCCCTCTTCTTCACTGCCTCGAATAATGACCAAGATGCCACTGTCAGTTTTTGGTGAAGAGACTGCTTATTCTTATGCATGAAGCCCTTAAAAGTCCTTCCTCCTGGTGCCAACTCTCGAGAGTCTTGAACAGTCTAGGAGAGTAGCTGGGAGTGGGAGGGGACCCATGTGTCTGTTTCCTGAGACTGACCCGGCTCCCTTGGAGGTGCGTGGTCTCCTGCGATCGCCAAGCTCCTCTCTGCCCGCAGCTCACGGGCATGAGCTCATGTTGTCTCTCTTGGACACTGGAGACCTAGGAGGGTGACTTTGCTTCGGCCTTGGCTGAGCGGGCCCAGCCCCTGCGATCCCTCATTTGGGGCTGACACCTGGAGGCTCTGAGTTTCCCAGCCAGGGTGTCAGGTGGAATTAACTGGCAGCAGGGACAGGTGGGTGTTGATTGGGGATGATTGTTGGGAGGCAGCGGCTGCAGGCTGCACAGAGCTATTTCCAGCCACTCCAATTGTATCAAGGAGGCTTAATCCTTCTAAGTGCCTTTGTGCTCTGGCAGTGTGGAGTGATGGCGGGGGCCAAGGCCAGAGCAAGGTCAGCCTTGCCCCGGTTGTCTGCATTTCCCTTCACTTCCCATCCACCTACGCCCCCACCTATTTACCCATCTACCCATGTATTACTCATTCACCCATTCACCCACTCATCCCTCCACCCATCTACCCACTCCTCCATCCATTCATCCATCCATCCTTCCATCCATCCTTCTGTTGTCATCATGTAGTAACTCATTCCCTCTGTGTTCATTGTTGATCTACCATGTGCCAGGTACCACGCTGGGCCCTAGCATCCTGCTCACAGTCTAGTGATGGAGACAGCGCTGCCACCGAGGTGGTGTGTCTTGAGCTGTGTCTTGGGGACCTAGTGGGGAAGTCAAGGGTGGGGCTAGCTTTCTAGGCAGAGAGCTGGCATGGACAGGGGCTCAGAGGCAGGAAGAAGGGCAGCAGAGGGCAGGAGGTCATGCGTGTGATGTAGTGTGAAGGGTGGGGCCGATGTCAGGGAATGGAGTGTCGAGCTGGGTGAGGTTCAGCTCATAGGGTGTTGGGCCAGACCTTCTAGGGGCTGGTCCTATGGGAATGGGAATCTTTGAAGGTTTTAAGCAGGGGAGGGTTTCCGGATGTCTTGGGTGAGCAGTGTGCCTAAGAGGCAAGGCTGGAGGCAGGAAGATGAAGGTGGGACCAAGAGAGCTCGCTGCCCGCTGGGGCCTCCTTTCTGTTCTCCTTGAAGGCAGCAGGCTCTGCTACTGTCCGTCTGGCTCTGCAGGAGTCCTTAGGGCCCCCAGAGCTTTAAGGCAGGGCCTGTGGGCTCCCGTAGGTGCACAGTGCCCGTCTCCACCCCAGAAAAAGGGCCTCATGGAGTGGATGGGCTGGCTTCAGCTGCCACTGCCCCCTTTTCCCTAACTGCACCTTCCCCCAACCTCCCCTTTCCCTGCGATCTGTCCCAGGCCTCACCCCAGCTGGCAGAGGGGCCTGCTGTGGCTGCACACAGGCCCAGCGGAGACACACCCTTGGAGGACCCCTCTCCTTTTCCCTGGCGGTTTTATGTGCGTCTTGGGCTCTTTCCATGAGCTGCATGACCATTCCTGTGGCTCCCGCTCCGGGTGTGATGGTGCAGAGGAGGGACTCTGGGCCCTGAAGCCTGGGTGGGAGGGACACACACAGCGCGTCGGAGGCGACGGCAGGGCCGAGCCTGGTGGTTCTCTGCGCTCATCTCCAGGCCGCCTTTGGCTTCAGTTTCCTAATTAGTGCTGCAAGCTGGGGCGCTCGGGGCGGGGCTGTGTCTGAGGAAGGGGCTGTGCGGGCAGCGGGGTCCTGCTGCTTCTCTGCCGGGGCTTCCCTCTGAGCTGCTTGTGGGGGCAGGAGGGAGGCCGGTCTGGGACTCGGGGCGCCTGCCGGGCTGGCTTCCACTCCTCCGGGGCCGTGGGAGGTGGGGGGCTCTGCCGCTCCGGGCAGTGTCACCTCGGGAAGGCGGCTTTCCCACCGGCTTTGCGTAGGACTGAGGCTGCGCGCGTGGTCAGTGTGCTGTGTGCTTGGTGTGTGGTGTGCTTGTGTGTTTGTGGTGTGAGGACTGTGCCCTGTGTGTGTGTGGCACTTCGTGTATATGTACAGAATGGGTGTGTGTGGCAAGTGTCATGTCTTGTGTGTCTGGGTGTTTGTGTGTGTGTGTCTGCTGGCCAAGGACGGGTGGGTAGGAGCAGGCCAGTCCCCTCTTTCTGGGTGTGTGGCGCTGCATCTTCTGGGATGCTTATGATGGGGTCCTTTCATCCTCGCCCTCTTCTCTCCGCGTCTCTGCCCTGTGCCCCGTCAGCCCACCTGCCCAGCCGCAGGTCTTGCGGCAGCTGCTAACTGAGCTAGGCCTGTGTGCTTAGTCATTCAGTCGTGTCTGGCTCTGCGGCCCCGCGGACTGCAGCCTGCTAGGCTCCTCTGTCCACGGGGATTCTCCAGGCAAGAATGCTGGAATGGGTTGCCATACCCTCCTCCAGGGGATCTTCCCAACCCAGGGATCGAACCCAGGTCTCCTGCATTGTGGGTGGATTCTTTACCATCTGAGCCACCAGGGAAGCCTAAGAATACTGGAGTGGGTAGCCTATCCCTTCTCCAGGGGATCTTGCCAACCCAGGGATCGAACTGGGGTCTCCTGCATTGCAGGTGGATTCTTTACCACAGGAACTAGGCCTCAGTTCAGTTCAGTTCAGTTGCTTAGTCGTGTCCGACTCTTTGCAGCCCCATGGACTGCAGCACCCCAGGCCTCCCTGTCCATCACCAACTCCCGGAGCTCACTCAAACTCATGTCCATCGAGTCAGTGATGCCATCCAACCATCTCATCCTCTGTCGTCCTCTTCTCCTCCCACCTTCAATCTTCCCCAGCATCAGGGTCTTTTTTCAGGGAGTCAGTTCTTCCCATCAGGTGGCCAAAGGATTGGAGTTTCAGCTTTAGCATCAGTCCTTCCAATGAATATTTAGGACTGATTTCCTTTGGGATTGACTGGTTTGATCTCCTTGCAATCCAAGGGACTCTCAAGAGTCTTCTCCAACACCACAGTTCAAAAGCATCAATTTTTTGTTGCTCAGCTTTCTTAATAGTCCAACTCTCATATCCATACACGACCACTGGAAAAACCATAGCCTTGACTAGATGGACCTTTGTTGGCAAAGTAATGTCTCTGCTTTTTAATATCCTGTCTAGGTTGGTCATAGCTTTTCTTCCAAGGTGCAACCATCTTTTAATTTCATGACTGTGGTCACCATCTGCAGTGATTTTGGAGCCCCCCAAAATGAAGTCTCTCACTGTTTCCATTGTTTCCCCATCTATTTGCCATGAAATGATGGGACCCACTGGATGCCATGATCTTCGTTTTCTGAATGTTGAGCTTTAAGCCAATTTTTTCACTCTCCTCTTTCACTCTCATCAAGAGGCTCTTTAGTTCTTCACTTTCTGCCATAAGGGTGTTGTCATCTGCATATCTGAGTTTATTGATATTTCTCCTGGAAATCTTGATTCCAGCTTGTGCTTCATCCAGTCTGGCATTTCGCATGATGTACTCTACATAAATAAGTCTTGACATACTCCTTTCCCGATGTGGAACCAGTGTGTTGTTCCATGTCCAGTTCTAACTGTTACTTCCTGACCTGCATACAGATTTCTCAGGAGGCAAGTTAGGTGGTCTGGTATTCCCATCTCTTTAAGAATTTTCCACAGTTTGCTGTGATTCACACAGTCAAAGGCTTTGGCATAGTCAATAAAGCAGAAGTAGGTGTTTTTCTGGAACTCTCTTGGTTTTTTGATGTTACAGTGGATGTTGGCAATTTGATCTCTGGTTCCTCTGCCTTTTCTGAATCCAGCTTGAACATCTGGAAGTTCACGGTTCACATACTTTTGAAGCCTGGCTTGGAGAATTTTGAGCATTACTTTGTTAGCATGTGAGATAAGTGCAATTGTGTGGCAGTATGAACATGGGAACTAGGCCTGTGGAATTCCAAAGCCTCATGGAGTGGGTCCCCGGGGGTCCCAGTTCCGTAGAGGCTGCATGAGTGCTCCCAGCCTGACCCTCACGCACATGTGGCCACCATGTTGCTGTGGTTGATAGAACCACTTGTAAGTTTACTTCCTAAAGGCTCAGGATGAGTGCTCTCCGCCAGTGGGTGCTGGTAGAACAACTCCCTCAGGTACAGACCAGTCCTGAACTTTAAAAAAAGATTCCTCCCTCAAAGAGGTGTGGGGACCTCTAAGTCAGGACACCAGTACCTCTTAAGGTGCCTCCAGGCCCCACTGTTTCCACGCCGACTTCTGGCATCAGTCCTCCTTCCCTGCAAAATAACGTGCTCTAAGGAGATTGTGAATTGCAGTGAGCAATATCCAGTCCTCATCTGAATGCAATTATGCTTAAACACTATAAATATTCGTAATTCTCAGCCTGGAGTAGTGCTTCTGGTGTTATATCCTTTTACAAACCACTCGAGAAGCCAGCTGTTTAAGGTGAAAGAGTTGTGCTGCTCTGGGTGGCCACCTCCACTGGTACCCCGACTGGAAAAGTGCAGAGGGCGGATGGAGACAGCGAGTGGTGCTTGCCTCTCAGTTCTGTGATGCACCGGGGCCCTGGTCGAGTCACCCGGCAGTTCAGCTGATGCCTGGCCTGTGGGAGAGGCTGGAAATGGCATGTCCTTCCTTCTTCCCTCCCCTGCATCTTCACACCTGGGTCCTCAGCTGGAAACTCGAGCCACAGTTCTGTAGGGCAAAATCAATACCTTCCACAAGAAATGAGTCCTCAGCACCGTAGTTTGATCTAACTCAATAATTTCACTCAGTCCTTCAGTGACCTTTCCCTGGGCAGCTGCACCTTGGACCTTGGAGTGGCCTTGACATGGTCCCAGACTTCCAACAGCTCACCGTTTGGTGGTAGAGACAGAAGGTGATCACTCAGAGTAACAAGTGCCAGGCTGAGCTGAGCTGGGGTGTTGGGGGCGGGGAGGGTCCCAGGAGGCTTCCTGGAGGTGGAAGCTCTTGAGTTGAGCTTTGAGTGAGAAGAGGAGGGCACACGGAGCTTGGGTGGTGGTGTGGCGTTGCGTGTTGAGCCTGGGTGGCTGTGTCCAGGGAGAGACTCCTGTGTGCGCTAAAGATGTTAGCGTTTGCCTCCTCGGGATGGGTCAGAGCCCCTGGAGCACGATGGCGGTGCCACCTGGGGGGTGTCTTTGGGAACAGGTTGTGTCTGTTCCATGGATGGAGGAGCCTGGCAGGCTACAGTCCATGGGGTCACAGAGAGTCTGACTCGACTGAGTGACTACACTTTTGCATCCCATCATGCCCAGGCTCCATGTGGCCCTGTCAGAGCAGAAGCAGCCACGCTGGGAGGGCCAGGGCAGCGCCAGTGGGGCAGGGTGCCATGGGTCTGACCATAGCCCGGTGGGCTGCAGTGCCCCAGCGCCTCCCCGTCCTACCCCCAGCGCCGCCCCCCTCCCCAGCCACCTTGCCTCTCCCTCTAGAGAGACGCACCCTAGTCCACCCTAGACTCTGAGGTTAGAGATCGTCTTTGCTTAACTGTGTGGGAGTGTGAGCAGCTCTCTGGGAAGGAGTGGTCCGGGGTCAGGAGAGAGGCCCTCTCTGTAAGGCTCTGCCCAGAGAGCTGCTGGGATGCTGTCACTGAGGCTCCGCCTGATGCTGTCCTGGTTTAAACAGATGAAGGGAATAGGCTTGTGAACCTCTGTATGTTGGGAGTGTTGGGCGGGGGGATGCCTGAGAGGGTGGGAGTTCTGGGAGTTCAGAAGGAGGTTGGAAGGGGAGGAATGCAACGCAGTTAGTGGGAACATGTGCCTGGGATACGAGCAGGAACGTTCTCCTTCTTTCCTTTTCCACGTGACTTTGAACATCTGTCTGCTGCCTGCTGGTGCTCGGTGTTCACTCTGATCCATGACCTTCACCCGCTGGTCCTTGGCCTTCACCTGCGTCTCCTGGGAGAATGGGCATAGCAGGATCTGTTAAGTTAGACTTACTTGAATTTGAACTCAGACTCCTTTGTCTGCTTGCTGTGTGACTTTGGGCAAGTGACTTCCTTTTCTGAGCCTTAGTTTTTTCATCTGAAAAATGGGATCAGTAATCTTACCTCAGAATTGTCAGGCAGATCCAGTAAGATAAGGAAGAAGCTGCCATGCAGAACAGTTTGCCCACTAAGTTAGGTCTCTCCCTCGGTCTGCTTTGGCCACAGCGCTGCCGTGCGTCTGTGATGAGACGCGGCCCATGTGCCTGTTGCTTGCTGCTCATGCCACCTCAGGTATATCTTGGAAAGCAGCCTCAGGGGCGCTGCCCACACATATGGGCCTATGGGAGGGAGTGCTCTTGCCCAAAGGGCTGAGCCGAGCTGCCCTTGGTTGAGGTGTCGGTCCCTGCAGAGGAGAGACAACGCTGAGGCGGGCCATGGAGCTCAGACACCTCCAGAACTGCCTGGAGCCATGCCTGCCAAACCCCTGCTCAGTGGCTTGGAGTGTGGCTTGGGCAGCCGCCAGGGGGTCTCCTCCATGCAGAGTGGTGTGCATGCGTGCTTGCTGGCTGGAGCATGCAGAGGGACCAAGCCCCCAGCCACAGCTTCCCTGCTCCCTTCTGGTGTGGGCACTGCTGGGTGTCCAGCACTCCTGCCCCCTTGTCCCCTTGTCTTCTCCAGGGGAGGTGTCTGGGCAGAGGAGAGATGGGATGCTGTCTTCTTTACCCAGAGCAGGGCTGGAGCTGGGCACCACTTCCACCTACTGTAACCTGCCATACCTTCTAGATCTAACCATCCACAACGAGCCTCTTTGACAGCGAGAAAATGCCTTGGGGAGTGCAGATCACAATAGCAGTGTGCAGTACTGGTTTCCTTGCATGTGTGGGGGAGGGGTGTTTCTCATTTATTCCCTGAGCCCTCCCCCCATGCCCCAGGTTTGATGCACACACAGCCCTCCGGAAGCAGGCCGGCTGCATGGGAACTTGGGTCCCCAGGCTCCTCTCCCGGCAACTGGGAACTCACACAGGGCGCCTGAGCCCAGATAAGCTTGCCCTGGGGAGGAGGGCGGCCTCACAGGTGCCCCGCCTGCACCGGCGCTGTTCCGTGCGTGCACCTGGCATCGCTGTCTCCTGCTTGACCGAGGTGCCAGTGCCTGCCGAAGAGGAAGTGGGTGCCTGCTCCCCTCAAGCTGGCCTCTCTGGAAAGGCTCAAGCGCTGCTTGTGCCCACTGTGACTTGGAGAGTTCAGGGACACGGCTTTGTCTGTGGTTACACCCTCGGGGTCTTGGACGTGATCAGTTCCAGTGACAGGTCCTTGATCGTCAGGTCCCTCTTGGCTCTGATGCCCTACGTGCCTTGGCTGCCACTCCTAAGGTGCATCCTTCAGAGGCCTCTCGTCCTCTTCAGCGCACAGGCCCGGGGCAGCCCTGCCTACTGGCTACCAGGTGTGCCAGTGTGGCCGTGCCCCAGACTTACCCTGGCCTGCAACATGCATGGCCTCCGTGGGGTTTCTGTGAGGGCAGAGCTGGGTGGGGACACTGCATTTCCTTTAACCCTCATCTTCTCTCCTCTACCAGCTTCTTCCCTGGCACTCAGGCCTCTCCAAGCTCTCTGAAGCCTCCAGGGTCTCCTTGGATGCTGACTGAAGGCTGAAGGGCGGCCTCATTCCCTGAAGAGCTGGGAGGCACCGGCTCTTGTCCTGCCCTGTCCCTTGCGCCCTCGGCCCAGGCTTGAGGTGCCTCTCAGAAGGCCTGAGTTTTCTAATTCATGCTCATTTCCCAGGGGTGGATCAGACCTAGCAAGAGACCTCATGTCACCAAACCTGAGCTGTCGCTTCTGCAGGGGGCTGTCTTCCTGGGCCCGTGGGTGCTGGCTTGTAAGGGCTGCCTGCTGCCCGACCACAGGCGCCCTCCCTCAGGCCTGTTGGCGCCGGGCTGGGGCGTGGGCTCCCAGGCCTCCCCTCTGTTTGCCCCCCAACTCTGTGCTTCAAGCTGACGCTGTCCCCTGACCTTTCATGGCCTCGACTGTCCTCTCTGCCTCCTCCCCTGCGCCCCTTGACCCACGTCCTTCCAGGACGAGGAGCAGGAGGGGTCAGCCTAGGCCTCCTGCCCTCTTGCTGTGCTCTCGCTGGGGCCTCTTTTCCAAAGGCAGGCCTTGCCTGTGCTCAGGACCCTCCAAGGCTCCCTGGTGCTCAAGCGATCAAAACAAAGCCCTTCAGCTGAGCAGGCAAGACCTCCATGGTAAACCCACCCCCTCACATTCCCCTCATCAATGGGCCAGCATGAGGGGCCCATTCCTGGCAGATCCGCCTGTGGCTGATTCATGGCAAAAACCATCATGATATTGTAAAGTATTTATCATCCAACTAAAATAAACACACACACACGCACACACACACACACAAAGCTATGTGTGGGCCTTGGCTCTCGCCAGGCCACTCACCTGATTGCCCTCTTTCTCTTGATCCCCCTTTTCCATGTTTTGGCCCAGCATTTTTAGCTCTGTCCTTTGTGAAACCCTTTGTACTCCAGGCCGCATGACCACCTACCCCACTCTTTCTGCCTGCCATCCTTCCATGGACACTGAGCCACATCTGGTCCCTGTTCTGGGTCCCGCTCCAGATGACGTTTCTGGGACCTGGGGCCAGATCTGCATTGTCCCTGTGTTCCCAGCATGGGCCCCAGCTGCGCACATGGTAGGTGCTTGGAGAGATTTGGGATGGGCTCTTGGGGGCGATTTGACTACCTGGTGGGGAGGACCTGGCTCCTTTCTAGCACTCTGGTGGCTAGAAAGGTATCAGTGGAACAGCGAGCCCTCCGACCACCTTTCTCTTAAGTTCCTCTCTGGTTTGTGAAATTGGTTGTATTGTTTTTTAATTTTCTGCAAGCATCTGCTACTGTGAAAATTTTCATTATCACTGGCAAAGATCCCTTCTCATCCCTGCTGGCTCCAGGAGATTTCTGGTTTCTCTCTCCCCGTCTGCTTCGAAGCACCTGGGAGCTGGGATGGGTGATGGCCCGGCACCAGCTGGCTCTCCCGTGCATGTCTCAGGAGTGAGATGTCCTCTGGACTGCGACCAGCAGAGCTGGCCTGAATGGCAGGGTCACACAAGCCACAGCCTATGTCCTGAGGGTTTTGCTTTTGCTTCGGGTTGCAGGGCTGGTCCGGCTGGGAAGGCCGCCTCTGGGGGCCAGGCCAGCACCCTCACCATCCCCTTCTCTGTTCTTGAAAGAGCCTCCGATCATGGCCCCTGGGAGCACGGGCAGCTGCCTTCTTTAGTCTGAGTCTCGGAAAGTGGCTCCGTGTCTGCAGTTTTAGAGGCTGGGTGTCGTCGTGATGGCTGTTAGGGTAATGAGGAGCTGTTAGAACTCAAGGGCGTGCAGGGCCTTGGGGTGAAGGAGCGAAGTGGCTGTCGGCTTTGGCAGGCACCCAGGCTGGGTGCTGGCCTCCTCCCCCCCACCCCTCACCAGTAGAGCTGCAGCTGGCACTCTTCTGGGTGTGAGGACAGGTGGGCCGAGGCTGGCCTTGGGCGTGCCCGGCACTAACCAGCAGCCCAGGCCTTGCTCCACTGACCTGGATCTGGGTTTGAACCCAGCTGGGCCACTTCCGCTCTAGTCTTAGCTCATGCCTCGTGCAGTAAGGTGGTCAGTTACCTGGACGTGGTGGTGGTGGCCAAGGGGCTTTTTGGGCTCAAGGAGAATCATTTTGGTGTCCCACCATGCAGGCACTGTCTTTGGTTGTTGTCTTTGTCTGGCTTGCTTGGTTAAATGCGTTGATCATATTTGAAATCAGTGTTGTAATTCCATTTTTAATGTGGCGTCTAGAGAGGGTGTAACTTGCCGAAGCCACATGTAACTGTAACTCAAGCCACATGCAACTTGACTCTGAGAGAGCAGAGTCAGGACAGTTGAGCGCCAGGACCTGTCCTCTCACCGTTACACTGTTCATCTCTCTATGATGGAAATAGTGCTTCATTTCTTTCTGTTTTTGCCCCAGAGGACTGGGTGTCCTCTGTGTCACTGGGCGTCCTCTGCACTAATGTGGGTTTCAGTTGAAAGGAGGGTGCTAACTGCTTAATAAGTGAATGAACAGACTTCCCAAGAGGAAGGAATTAGCGTCTTAGAATTGATTCCAGATGTGTTTTGTGCCAGAGGTTTCTTCTCATGTCTTCTGTGTAATGTGGTTGCTGTGACCCATCCCTCCCTGCCCTCCTCCCATTGAAAAAAGATTAGACGATGACGTCTGACAAGTGTCCAGCTCAGGCTCCTGGAGGCAAGGTGACAGGGTGTGGCTTGGGCTTCTAGACTGCTGCCTCTTGGGAGAGTATCAGAGGGCAGGATGGAGAGTAGTTCATGCATAAGCGACACATCAGGAATTTGTGGGGCCTCTTCCCCTCGACCATTTTGATCAGTCTGCTGTGGGTTTGGAACAGTAAGCGTGGACCGCCGCCTGTTTGGGCTTGCCCACACAAAGACCACGACGAGGACATGAAAAGCATGGCGGGACCCGGGTGGTGTAACCAGCCCCATCATCTCCCTGGTGTGGCCCAGCATCCTGCCTCCTGCCCTCGGCCCGGGTGCTATTTACTGAGGGCTGTGGGGGAGCTGTGCGTGGGGAGTGAGGAAGGCGTGAGGGGCTGCCCCGCACTGCTTGTCTTCCTGGGCTTGGCTGCAGAGCATGGAGGCTGGTGACAGCCACGGGGGGCTGGCGACTAGGCAGGGCGAAGTGAGGAAGTGGCTGAACTGCAGAGGGGCAGCCCTGGAAGCGGGTCAGGCAGCCAGACCCCTTGTTTGAGGGACGTCTGGCAGTTGGCCGTGTTGAACTCAAGGCTCACATCTGGAGCCTGGGTGTGCCTCTCCAGCCATGCAACCCGGGAAGGTGGCAGAGTGGACTGGGGGCTCCCCTGGGCCGGTGGAGCCTAGAAGCTCGGGCGTCAGCAGTGATACCCTATCCTGAAGGGTGGCTGTCTCTGCCACTCGGGAGGGCTTCAGGCATGGGTCCAACCAGGTGACAGGCCAGGCAGTGACACAGAGGGCTGGGTTCACCTGAGGCCTGCCCTGCCCTGACTGTTGGAGGGGAGCTGAGGTGTGTGTGGGGGTCCCTGTGGATCCTGACCCTAGAGATAGCCCCATAGGGTGGTGACAGAATATGGCCTTGAGGGGTTCTTGGTGGGAACAGCCGTGGGGCTCCCCATCGATGGTGGCAGGTCGAGGCTAGCCTCGTGTTCATGCAGCGTTGCCTTGTTGCCGCCTGCCCCCCCGAGACACCTCCATCCATCCATCCCAGCTGGGTGCTAGGGACGGAGGGGTGTTACAGGGCTCATTCCAGAGGTGACAGAGACCCCCAGAACAGACAATGACGCTGAGCTGCAATTGTGTGTATGGTAGGGAGACAGCAGGGGCAAGGCTTGTGCTGTTCTGATTGGATGAAGGAGACCCCTGGATAGGAAGAAGTGCTTGGTCTGGAATGATGAGGAGGTGACAGAGATATGGATTCTAGCAGGGGCATGCAGGTGCAGTGATTTGAGCCCGACGTAGCCTGGCCTCGGGGACTCCTGCTTTGTACCTGGGAGCACAGAGGCTGCTTTCTGGAAGCCTGCTGGCAGGCTTAGCATGCAGTCTTGCGGCCAGAGCTCAGAACTGGAGCTTGGCAGGATGGGGATGTTGCTATTCCGCCCCATTTTCCTGAGAGGGGCCCTGGCCCAGAAGTGACGCCTGGGGTGGGAGAGACTGGAGAGCTGAGGGCCTGACAGGTGAGTATCCACGGGTCAGCTTCCAATGGATGGAGAGTAGGTGCCAAGGCATAAATGTGGGGGCTCAGTCCCTCTTGGGTGGTCAGTCCTACAGGCAGAGAGGGTACAGGCTGGTGGCCTGTACTAGACAGTGAGATTCACGTACACACATTCTCTACCTCTCTGACAGAGAGCTGAGACTTAGAAAGTGGGAAACAGAGAGAATAAGAGAGAGAGCCAGAGAGAGCTAGAGAAAGTCAGACACAGGTTCAGATGCAAAGGGAGAATCGGAAGCCCCGTGGAGCCTCGGTTTCCCATTTGAGAGGGTCAGTAGGCCTGGGAAGGAGTGCCAGGCTGGGGCCTGGTGTCTGGATGGCCTTGGCACATGCAGAAGGAGGGAAGGGCAGGCATGGAACTGGCCTTGGGCAGCCTGAGGACACGGAAGAGAGGTAGGGGCAGGCCCCGTGGTCTGGCCTGTCCATGTCCATGCAAATGTGACCTCTGGTTCACTGTGCTCATTTAATCCTCATGAGAGCCCTAGAGGTGGGGACTGTTCTTAGCCCATTTATAGGTGAGAGGTTAAGTGACTTGCTTGAGAGCACACAGCTATAGCAGTGGTCCTGCCTGCCTCCTGAGCCCACGTACTTAACTTTGCAGTCAGAGACAGCTCAGGGCTACAAATCCAGGCTCTCCTGTGGCTTCAAGCAACACCCTCACCTCGAGTCTCTGCTCCTGGGCTTCCTGTCTAGAATAGGGTAGCAGAACCCACTTCCCTGGGAGGCTATGGAGCTCAGTGACTAGTTGGACAGGTCCACATGGTGCCTGGCCCATACTATGCCTTTCAAACTCCTACTCATCCCCTTAGACCCTGGCCCATACTATGCCTTTCAAACTCCTACTCATCCCCTTAGACCCATCCCAAATGCCTCTTTCTCTATGGAACTCTTCCTTGACATCTCCTTGCTAGGCAAAATTAATCATTCCTTTTCTTTCCAGATCTAGCACACTTCTGTTGAGTATGTATTATTTGACTTTATGCTGAATTTCTAAGGTTCCCAAGAAAGGGGACTGCATTTCATGGCTTTCTATGTCTCCTGGCTCAGGGCCCAGTACAGTGATGATTAGAGGATCTGGGGTGAAGAAATGAGTAAGTGAAAGCACAGATGCAGGATGAGGGGAGACCAAGAGGAGATGTCTGGGCTTGGAACAGAGATGCTGCAGAAATCACACCCCACCCCCCGCCGCCCCCCGCCA
>SJYQ01005612.1:397022-446039 GCA_006410935.1 Redunca redunca | reverse complement strand
AGCTGGGGAAACAGTGGAAACAGTGGCAGACTTTATTTTTGTGGGCTCCAAAATCACTGCAGATGGTGACTGCAGCCGTGAAATTAAAAGACGCTTACTCCTTGGAAGGAAAGTTATGAGCAACCTAGATAGCATATTCAAAAGCAGAGACATTACTTTGCTGACTAAGGTCCGTCTAGTCAAGGCTATGGTTTTTCCTGTGGTCATGTACGGATGTGAGAGTTGGACTGTGAAGAAGGCTGAGCACCGAAGAATTGATGCTTTTGAACTGTGGTGTTGGAGAAGACTCTTGAGAGTCCCTTGGATTGCAAGGAGATCCAACCAGTCCATTCTAAAGGAGATCAGCCCTGGGATTTCTTTGGAAGGAATGATGCTAAAGCTGAAACTCCAATACTTTGGCCTCCTCATGCAAAGAGTTGACTCATTGGAAAAGACTCGACTCATTGGAAAAGACTCTGATTCTGGGAGGGATTGGGGTCAGGAGATGAAGGGCACGACAGAGGATGAGATAGCTGGATGGCATCACTGACTGGATGGACGTGAGTCTGAGTGAACTCCAGGAGTTGGTGATGGACAAGGAGGCCTGGCGTGCTGCGATTCATAGGGTCGCAAAGAGTCGGACACGACTGAGCAACTGAACTGAACTGAACCCGTTTCCCCCCGCCCTATTCCATGGTTTTGTTTACCTTTTAAATGTCTTAATAAAACATGAAAAATATTTATTCTTCATGGATCAATAATTTACTGTGAGTTATGACAATACTAAATTTGGTCAATTATTCATTGACCATAAAGTATTTATAAATGCGACCTTAATTTAAAGCATTAGGCACCAGAATTCAAATATTAATAAAGACTGTGCCAGCTGAAAGGAGGAAAGGAAGGGCACAGATAATGAGGGTGGATCAGGGGAGGGTGTGTGCTCCTGGCTGTGGACGATTGAAGTAGTGAGGTGGTAACTGGAGCCCAGGTGTGGGGCAGCCAGAGGTGCTGGAGGGCCGGGGACTGGCCTGCTGGGCCCGGTCAGAGAGGGAGCATTACTTCTGGAGGGCAGAGCTGAGCCCAGGGCTGCCCACAGCCTGGCCCTCCCTTCGGTTGCCTTGCCAGGCCCCTCTGATGTGCGGGCACCTCTTCCCAGGCTGCTTCCATGCAGGCAGAGTGCCCTCTCTTGCCTTGTCCATCAGGAGCAGTCCTGTCCTTCTTTAAAGGGCTACCCGGAGGCCAGTTAGCTCCTGGGATGGGGAGGCTCTGCAGCCCCAGGGAAGCCTGTGCTGCAGGTGGCTCTCCTCTGCTTGGAGACCACGTCACATCTTCCAGGAGGAGCAGCTGTGCGTGTGCCCGGGGCACCATGCATTCAGGGCACGTGGTGGAGAAAAGGGCTGGGGTGGCTGCGGCTAGCATCACTATCGGGCGTCAGCACCAGCAATTGTGTGTCTTCCAGCACAAGCCTCCTGAGGTATTGCTTCTCCCAGTCTTGGCCTGAGAATTTTCCGGGAGTTCCCCTGGGGATGGAGAAGGCCGGGTGTGAATCAGTAGTGGTCTGGGGCACCTCTCCTATCTCCAGTGCCCACCCCTAAGGCCCCAGGTGACTTGCTGAGCCAAGCATTTGCCGGTAGCAGAAGGAGGCCTTGTTCTTCCTTGCTGTCCCCTTCTCTGGGGCCTGTGTTGAGGGTGCAACTGCCCCAGGAGTTCCCACCCAGGGAAGGGCCAGTAGAGTCAGTCACGGAAGTCTGGGTTTTGTCCTCTGCTGGCCACCATCTCTTCCTGGGACTGGCTGCAGAGGTACCTGGTGATCTGGTTCTGACGTTCTTATTGCCATCCACTCTCTAGCTGTATGACCCTAGAGAAGTGGTCAGCCCTGTCTGCGCTTCAGTTTTCTCACCAGGGGATCAGAAAGCTCATCTGGGGTGAGGAGGAGGGCGATCCTGCTTGCCCTTGAAGGGGCCTGTGCTATGCCTGGTGCGTCCTTCCCTGAGAGTTGTGTGTCTGGAGAATCATGAATCAGCAAGATGCTGGCACCTCTGGGGAAGCTGGCAGGGATGTAATGGTGGGGCTGTCTGGGAAGGCTGGCTGAGCTCCTGGATCCCCTTGTCTAGATCCAGCCCTGAGTTTGAACGGCCTGCTTCTTCTCGATTTCTGGGAATGCATCGTATGTCCCAGAGACCTCTGTTCTCCTAGGCCACCGAGCTCAGGCCAAGGGCACTCGAAGCTCCTCAGCACATTCATCTTTGCCACTTACTTTCCCAGCTGATGAGCCATTCTTGGGGAGCTCTTATCAGTCCATCAAGCCTGCATTGTTATCGTCAAGAGGGAGATCAGCTTTATGACCATATGCTATTGGAGGCAAAGAATTATAACAAAGGCTGTTACCTTCTAGCGAGCTGCAAAACACCTCTAAGCTGGAGTGACTTCTGCACTCCTACTATGCAGCAGCCAGTGCCAAATGGTTCTTCAGACACAAAGGCCTTTCAGAGAATGTGCACAACAGCCCTGAGGGCTGGGTGCCATCATTTTTCTTTGACAGAAAAAACAGAGGCCTGGAGGCCAAGGGGTCAGCCCCTCCCTCACTCAAAAGTCCCACAGCATGGATATGGCAGGGCCACGGACGTGGCATTGGGGTTCGGTGTCCCTCTCCCCAAGGCGGGTGTGAATTGTGTGATACCCTGTCCTAGGAATGAGGACATTCCATAACCTTGTGGAAGCTAATAGCTGGTGTGGCTTTGATCTGATGTATTTTGATCTTATTATTTTTATGTTAGGAGCCTCTAAATAACCATCATTTCAACAGAGCCCCAATTAGCAGGCCATTCACAGCGGATTAGAAATTGACTTGTATTAGGCCTCTCCATTAGCGCCTAGGAGAGGCTTCCACCTTTAATTACCCACCCTGCTCATGGAGGAGGTGGGGGCCTTGAGGGATTTCAGTGCTATTGCAAGTGGCCATACTGGGGTGGGTCAGGGTGCCCACCTCCAAGGGGAGGGCTGGTCAGTAGCGAGAGTGAGGTCATTCTCTGTTGTAAACTCCTATTTCTTGGGCTCCTGGACATGATTTGGGTGGGGATATTGATAGAGAGGTAGGGATGCGCAAGGAGAGGGGCAGGAGAGTGACGTGTGTTTAGCATCTTTCTTGGGCCCAGCATGGGGTTGGCACTGTGGTCCACATTGTAAGTCAGAACTCCCATAGCTCTGCTGTGATTTGTATCCTGAATTAATAGACAACAGGGACTCAGGAAGGAGACATGCCCGTGGTCATGCAGCTGTCGACCGGAGGAGCCCAAAGCAGAACTTTGCGAGATTCTAGTGCCCCTTCTGCTGCCCTGGGGAGCGCAGGCCCAGCCAAGAAGCTGGTGCCTGTGGCTGCCGCCGGGGCTGGAGCATGGGACCTGCGCCCTGAGCACGTTCCTGCTACCCAGCCCCGTGTCTGTGTCACCGTGCACCCCTCACTCACCCTGCCCCCCCCACCTCTCCTGGTCTAAGTCCTTTTCTTCCTCTGAGGCTCTGGTGCTGACCCCACATGAGTTCACCCTCCGCTGGGTCCCGGGGACCTTCCCCTCCCCTTCCTCCCAGGCTGGATGGTGGGGTCCAGCTCCTTGGTAGATCCTAAGCTCCTCAGATGAAGGCTGTGTGTGTCCTGGTCTCACCCTGGCCTCAGTGCTCACTGGGGGGCTTTGTGCTTAGAGGGTGTGCTGAGCGTATGCATGAAACACATAGAGGGGAAGAAACAAGTCCATCCACGTGGGAGTAGAGGATGGGGCTCGGGCGGAGAAGTGGAGCCTCGGGGGTCAGTGACTCAATAACACAGTGCTCGTGGGATGGGCAGCAGCGGGGGCAGGGAGGGGCACTTGCCATCAGAAGTCGGGCAGTGACCTGAGGGGGAGCCAGGTGGGGGTGCATGACAGAGAGCTGAGACCCCGTGATGGCGCAGTGGGTGTCCTGGGTAGGACCAAAGACTTGAGTTCCTGGGCAACTTTGCACCCTAGTGATGTGTGGTGAGTTTTGCGAGATTACTTCTAAGAGGTTTCAATGCAGTGTTATTGGCATTAAAGAGAATATGTACAAGAGAAGAAAGAAAACTCCATGTATCATCACAGACCTTGGCTTTTAGTGTTTCCTCTTGTCTTTTTCATAAGCATGCTTTTACCTAATGGTAGAAATTGCTGTAATCTTGGCGAGTATAAAATGTCATGCTCTGGTTTTGCCACAGTCACCCCGCAGAAGCCTTTTGAGACAGGGAGGTGTCTCGGTCCGGCCCTTAGCAGTGGTGGGCTTCACGACTTGTTATGTGGAAAACAGACACGGCGATGTCTGCTGTACCGGGATGTCATGAGAATCATGTGAACTCATGTATAGAGAGGACTCGACGGAGTATTCAGCACAGAGGAAATTCTCACAAGAGAGTCCCTCCTCATGGAGCTCCTTACTTATCCATTACTGAAGGATTATTTTCCTTTTGTAAAAGAATTATCTGTTCACAGCATGAAATTTTGGCAAAGTACAGAAAAAAAGGAAAACCACGTTGAGGCTTCACCTAAAATGCCACCACTTTGAGCGTTCTGCAATATTTCCTTCTGGGCTTTCTTTCATGCATGTTAGGTTTTATTTGATTGATATCATAAAATGCATACAATTTTGTACGACTTTCGCATAACTTGTTAATGACAGGTACTTTCCCATGTTACTGTAGTATCTTCATAAATAGTTTTAGAGGTTGGGTAGGCTTTCAATAAGTGGAACACTTTTGGGTCGCTCACCTATCCGCATCTTTTCGATTGTTGGCAGTTTATTAAGAATCTGGATAAGTATCCTCTGAATGTTTATGGATCTAAAGCCATTTTTTTCCGTAAAATTTTTTTTTTTGATGTGGGCCGTTTTAAAAGTCTTTATTGAGTCTGTTGCGTATTACTTTTGCTTTATGTTTTGGTTTTTTGCCCTGTGGCATGTGGGATCTTAGCTCCCTGACCAGGGGTTGAACTGCGCCCTCTGTAATGGAAAGCAAAGTCGTAACCACTGGACCACCAGGGAATTTCCTAGTTATTTTTATATTATAGTTTGGGTAGATGCCCAAAGTGGACTTACTGACCAGAGGGTATGCAGATGTCAAGGGTCATGGTATTATTGTATGGGTTTTTACTGACTGCCGTGTGCCAGTAGACACATTGTGTCCCTGGGTGAGGATGGTGAGCAGAAGGGCGTGACCTCTGTTCCCCTGGAATCTGAGGTCAAGTGGCAGAGAGAGACAGTTCAGTGTTGTGAGAGGGGAAGTGTCGGATGTAAACAAAGCGCATGACAAAGGGTCCCTAGCCAGTTTGGGGGTGTAGAGCCTGAGTCTCGAAGCAAGAGAGATGTCAAGGTTCAGAAGGCAAAAGGAAGTGCGATGGGCTCCAGGGGACAACGACAGGTGGACAGTGGGGCAGGGCGGCAGGAGGAACCTGAGGCTGCAGGCACTGGGGAGCCTGCCCTAAGGACTTTGACTCCCTGCCCAAGGCTCTTGGGAGCCACCAAGGGCTTTAAACAGAAGCATTGCGGGATTGGATTACAATTCAGAAGTGAGCTTGGCCATGTGGAGCCTGAATGTGAGGGTCCAGAGCATTTAGGTGGCTGTGTGATCTTCAGTAGGGACTGCAGAGAATCTCTCATTTAGCCACCCCCTCCTCCTTGTGTCGAAGCCTGAGGGTTCCACAGGAAGAGTTGTGGGCAGTCAAATTGTCCTCCTGCTGAAGCCCATGAATGTGCAAGGTGATTACCCCTGCGTGGGGAGCCGCTGGCCTTCAGTATTGGAAAGCCTGGGGGTGTCTTCCTCTTCCCACACCATCCCAGCCTCCCTCTGCCTTGCTTCTTGGGGTTCCTCTCCTTGGTCTTCGTCTCCTTCACCCAGTCTGGTCTGAGGCATTACATAAACCCAAGTGCTCTCAACCGAAAGAACCGCATTGTCAAAGTTGTTCAAAAGTCTGCCGTCTGCAGCAGATGGCCTGCTGACATTCACAGGCTGTGTTTTGAAACTGCATCTGCTTCCCACGTTCCTGCCATCACATAAAGCGTTATTAATAAATGTTTGCTTCAAAACTGGTGCAGTGGGTTGCAGTGTTGGGAGGGGCATCATTCTATTAATTGGTCTGATGTTCCCAAAAGGCGTAAGAGTGTGGCTAAAAGGGGTTACTGGAACTCACGGTGACTAGATGACTTCAAAAGGTGATCCCTAAGTGTCCCCTCCCTAGAAATGGCTGCTGACACCTGACCGTCTTCCTCCTCCTCACCTGCAGTCAGTGCCCCGCTGTGGGAGCCTCTTCCTTTGTTATTGTCAAGTGGCTTTTAAATAATCCTGGTCTTCTGGAACCAAATACTTCCCTGGGGGTTTGAGCCAGTATTTTTATGGTATGAGTCAAGTGGACTTGGCCAGGAGACTGGGGGTTTCTGGGGCTCATTGCCTACAATCTGGGTCTTCAGGGGTAAATGTCTCCCTGGCTTTCCAATGTAATTCATTCCCTTCTGCCCCAATCAGCTCAGCTCAGCCAACAATTGTAGAGTACACAGTACATTCTTGGCCTGTGGCTTGGCCTTGGGGATACAAAGATCAACAAAATGAGCTCATGGCTCCTAAGAGGCTCACAGCCCAAGTGGGAAACCAGATCACTACTATAGTAGCGTGGCTGAATGTCTCAGGCAGATGTGGGTAGGAGCCCTGTTCTACTTTCCCTGCTTGAGTAGCCTAGGATGATTGATTTTGCCTCTCTTGGCCTCTGTTTTCTCATCTGTTGAATGGACACCGGAGCATCTAGTTGGCAGCGTCACTAGGGCATCACAGACTGCCTGTGAGAGCCTCTGGGCTGGCCTGACAGGGCTCTTGGTCCCTGGAGGGAGACGGTGTTTCTTGGAACCCCAGGAGTGAGCTGCCCAGTGTGAGCTGTGTGGATGGAAGCCAGGGCAGCATCACCCCCATGCTGACCCCTCCCTCTCTCTCCCCTCTCTTTCCAGCCTGTGACCTCATGACCCAGGGGATTTTGGCCTTGGTTACATCCACCGGTTGTGCGTCTGCCAACGCCCTGCAGTCCCTCACAGACGCGATGCACATCCCACATCTCTTTGTCCAGCGCAACCCAGGGGGCTCTCCGCGCACCGCCTGCCATCTGAACCCCAGCCCCGATGGCGAGGCCTACACGCTGGCCTCCAGACCGCCTGTGCGCCTCAACGACGTCATGCTCAGGCTGGTGACAGAGCTGCGCTGGCAGAAGTTTGTCATGTTCTACGACAGCGAGTATGGTGAGTTGGGGGCAGGGGCTGCTCTGGGGCTCCGGGGGGGCACACCCAGTCACTGGGAGACCTGCGAGCTGGACCTTTGCTCCTGGAGGTTGAGCCCTTTGGAGAGGGCTGGGTGTGGACGGCGGTTGGTGGTCTGAACCGAGGGGGTCTCTGGGTGGTAGGACCCAGCCTTGAGCTTCGTGAGTAGGGGATGAGCTCTGAAAACAGATCTGTAGACAGGCACTAAAGTTGCCTAGCAACAACACCTTATCATGACAGCTGAAGTTTGAATCATCTTTGAGTTTTCAATAAAATATTAATAAACTGCTGGCAGAGATCCGAAAGGCTGCACGCGGGCAGCAGTGGTGGAGGCTGGCCAGCACGGGCCCTCCCGGAAGCCTCCTCTGCAAAGTGCCCCCCTTGCGCGGGATGCTCTCCCAGCCTCCCCAGCTCCTTGCCTCCCTCCACGCTGATCTGCCCTTAGTTTCAGGGTTTCAGGCTGGGGCAAAGGTCAGGGAGACGTACAACCTTAATGTCATGGACCCAGGTGGGGATCGTGTGGGTCTGGGGACACAGGGCAAGGCTGGATATGGACTCTTTGAAAGCCTTCTGTATGAAAAAGGAATCATAATTTCCTTGTTAAGAAACTAGAAAAATGGGCTTTGAAGAGATAGCTTCAGATTTTCTATGGCTGCTTTGTGAAAATGGAGACCAGTTCTGGTCCCAAGATAAATGGTTTAAAAATAAAATCTTTTTATTGAAAAAAAATTATATGTTTAAAAAACCTGTTTATTTTTTTATTCTGAGATAATTGAGACTTACATACAATTATGAGAAATAATTCAGAGATCCTGTGTGCTCCAAAATCTTGCCTAACTGTCATAGCGTACCACAAGCAGGATTTCATCTTGACATAATCCGTAGGCCCTGCTCATATTCACCAGTTTGCATGCACTCGGGCGTGCATATTCACTGTGTGTACAGTTCTGTCATGTGTGGATTCATGTGCCCACCACAGTCAGATTCAGAGCAGTCCCTCACAAGGACCCCCACGCTACCCTTTTATAACCACAGCCACTCACCTTACATCTTTAAAGGTGAGGTTGGCGCCTCACAGTTGGGGCCAGGGTAGAATGAGGTAGACCCTCGAAAGTCCTTTTTTCCTCTCTTGGTGGAATAATCCCCTTGCCAAGACTGTAACTAAGAAGAGAAACCAGCATATGTTTGCATTTGCCTAAATACTCTGCTTCTCTAAGACTGGAATGTTGCCTTCAGCTCTTAAGCAAATATGCTGTCTGGAGTCTTCCAGAAGGAATTGGAAAGCAAACAGTCACTGCACTGAAATTAAAATGAGGAGGGTGATGGGGACAAAGGTGGCCAGAGGCTCCAGGTGCTTGAACTGGAGGGCCTGGCTTCTCCCTCCCACCCCTGCTCAATCCCTGACTCTGGGGAGGAGTTGGAGAGACCATGTCATAGCCTGGTGGCTGGCACGGAGAAGGCCCAAAGAAATTGTCTCTGTGAATGAACCAACTCATTTATGGGAACATGGACCTTTCAAGAAATTTTAATATAAGACAAAGGAGAAATGTAGGGGAAAGACAAGGAAAGACCTTTGAGGTAAGCTGGGAAACAGATGTTTTATTCTGCAGATACACTCCTTTGCCCCTCTCCTCTCCCATCCAGACCCTCCAGTCAAGCCAAAAGGTGTTCTCCTGTTTTGTCACATGGAGACCTTTGCTATCTCTTGTAGGGTTGAAGTTAGTTTTCAACCACACTGACCTTTATTAGTAATTTTATAAACACACAGGGTGACCAATAGGTTTCTTCTGGTGGACCACTGCCGGCAATTGGCCGAACCTTGATTGCCTTGTTGGGAAGGATTCTGAGGAAGCATATGGCCTCAGAAACACAAAGTGCTGTGATTGCTCCATGAAGCATCATGGTGCAGGGGATGGACTGGCAGCAACCCGCCCTGTTTTGCTAAAGGTGGCTGTGAAATCAAGCATCTCAGAGCTGCTTACACATGACTGTCACTGTCCAAGGTGCTGACCACTTGGCGTTAGCCTTCCTGGAGGCCAGTGCTCTTTCACTGGGTTCTACGCAGAACCTCCTGCCTTTGCCTGCCCCGGCCATTACCCTCCTGATTTGACAGCCTTTGAAGCCAGGTTTCTACCCCAAACATTCTCTATAAGACGTTAACAACTCCAGCACTTGTTACTTGTTTCGACCTTGCCCCTTGTGTACAGTCAAATCTGTGGCCCATTTTTAATATGTGATGTAAGCCAAGGCTGTAGAAGCATGCTGTTTGAGGCAGCCCCAAGAATTCAGAGTGTGAGTGCTCCTCAGCTTGGCTGGCATTGGCCTGTTTGAAGGCTGTGGGTGGATTTACATTACTGATATGTCCAAGACAAATGGTGCCTCCACAACCCCTCAGGGACCTTTCTCCACCCGAACACTGTAGCACTAGCTGCGATGAGCCCAATTAAAAAGCAAATTGAGTGTAAAAACTGTTTCATTTCTTCCAAAGTCACACAGAAGTGGGTTGGGATATAGTAAATTTGTTTTTTTGATGCTTATCTGCAAGTATCTTTACATATATTTATTTAAGCTATTCAGTAACTCTCTGAAGTGGGATTATTGCTGCATTTTTCAGATGAGGAGCATGAGGCTCAGAGAGATTCCTTTTGACTTTGATGCCCATGCACTTAGCCATGGCACCATCTTATTATTGTCATCTGGGACTTGCTAGGCTCCAGCCTTCTTCTCTTATCACCAGCCAGGCAGAGTTGGTGCCAAGGATGGTGTGTGTGGAATGGACTTGGCATGCCCTAGGGTTGTGCAGTCAGCCACTTGGATAAATGTCATGTGTAAGATCCTATCCCTGCAAGGTAAGGCCTGATCCTTCCTCATTTGCCCCTCAGCCTCCCTTTAAACAGAGGAATGTCCTGCCCTGGGTGGAGCCTGAGGACTGGGCATCTGGGTCAAGGGTCAGAAAGGCAAAAGCAAGTTCTATGACAGAATTTGGCAGAGTGGTGGGAGAGGAGTTTGTATGTTTAAGGTTTACAGAATGCAAGACGTGCCATTTGGTAAAATTCCATTGAAAATACTTGTATGCTTGTTGTGACAGCGAAAGGAAAAATAAAAGAGAAGCTGACATTTGGGAGAGAAAATCTGTAACATTAAAATACCAAAAGTTTGGATTGA
Organism: Redunca redunca; assembly: GCA_006410935.1. NCBI lineage: Eukaryota > Metazoa > Chordata > Mammalia > Artiodactyla > Bovidae > Redunca > Redunca redunca. The sequence continues at coordinate 435,599 of SJYQ01005612.1, read as the reverse complement.
ACAGAAGAGAGAACTTTCTGTCTTGCCACTTCGATTTCTGGGCTATTCGTGTGTGTTTTGGGGAGGGTGTGCTAGAAGCTGCAGCCACAATTTCTCCCCAGTGAGCACATTTGGATGAGGGATGTATTTATGGTGGGATCTTAGAAACCACTGACTCATTCATCAACAAATATTCACTGAGTCCCTACCATGCACAACTATTTTGCTAGGTACTCATTTTAGATGTTGAAGCAGATGGTTGGAGTATCTTGGCTAAAGTTGCATAGGGCTGGGATGTGAAGTTAGGACCCCGGGCTCCTTCCTCCATAGCATCTTTGGGGTGTGATGCTCCCTGTTAGCCTCTTGGACCAGTTTGCAGGCCTGGGATGAGTTGGCAGCAGGGCTTCCACAGAAGCAAAAGCTTGGCGCTCTAAGTGTGTGTCCACTTCCTATTTGTGCTTGTTTTTAAATTATGTTTAAAAAGTTAAAAGTTGCACACTTTTACAATGTATATGTCAAGTTAAAAGAATGATAATGAAGTGAGCGCCCATGAACCCAGACCAGTTTAAAAAATGTACAGGAGCCTTCTGTGTCCTCATAGTATCATGTCATCTACCTAGGGGATCTAACCAGTATCTTCATTGTGTTCTAATGAGCTCCTTGCTTTTCTTTATAGCTTGTCATACAAGTATGGATCCTGAAATACTTATTGTCTAGTTTGGCCTCTTCGTGAACCTTAAATATCTAGAGTGAAACTACTGTACATGTGATTGCTTTCTTTTCTTAAATGTTTATTTATTTTTAATTGATTGATGATTGTGATTGCTTTCTTTTTTATTAAATACTATGAACTATTGGGCCTATGCATGTTTCACTGTATTAGATCATTCCAAATTACTTTCCAAAGCATTTCTACCTATTTTCACTGCTATCTGCGATGTATGAGAATTCTCGAAGCTCCCCAACCTCCCCAACACCTGCCATTGCTTTTGGTTTGAAGATTTTCCTGTGAAATGTGTCTCACTGTGATTTTCATTTATATTGCCATGATAAAAGATGAAGTTGAGCATATCTTTATGCACTGTTTTTGTTTGCTCTTCTAAATACCCATGCGTAGTTTTAAATTTTTGCCCATTTTTATTTATTTATTTTTTTAGGCTTTTATTTTTTATTTAAATTTTTATTTTTTATTTTTTTTTATCATTTGGCAATTGCCTTGATTTTATTCAATGTGTTTTTTAAAATTTTTATTTTACTTTACAATACTGTATTGGTTTTGCCATACATTGACATGAATCCGCCACGGGTGTACATGAATTCTCAATCCTGAACCCCCCTCCCACCTCTCTCCCCATATCACCTCTCTGGGTCATCCCAGTGCACCAGCCTCTGGCATCCTGTATCCTGTATCAAACCTAGACTGGCGATTCATTTCTTACATGATAGTATACATGTTTCAATGCCATTCTCCCAAATCATCCCACCCTCTCCCTCTCCCACAGAGTCCAAAAGACTGTTCTATACATCTGTGTCTCTTTTGCTGTCTCGCATACAAGGTTACCATTACCATCTTTCTAAATTCCATATATATGTGTTAGTATACTGTATTGGTGTTTTTCTTTCTGGCTTACTTCACTCTGTATAATCGGCTCCAGTTTCATCCACCTCATTAGAACTGATTCAAATGTATTCTTTTTAATGGCTGAGTAATACTCCATTGTGTATATGTACCACAGCTTTCTTATCCATTCGTCTGCTGATGGACATCTAGCTTGCTTCCATGTCCTGGCTATTATAAACAGTGCTGCGATGAACACTGGGGTACACGTTGGGGTACACGTGTCTCTTTCAATTGTGGTTTCCTCAGTGTGTATGCCCAGCAGTGGGATTGCTGGGTCATAAGGCAGTTCAATTTCCAGTTTTTTAAGGAATCACCATACTGTTCTCCACAGTGGCTGTACTAGTTTGCATTCCCACCAACAGTGTAAGAGGCTTCCCTTTTCTCCACACCCTCTCCAGCATTTATTGCTTGTAGACTTTTGGATCGCAGCCATTCTGACTGGCGTGAAATGGTACCTCATTGTGGTCTTGATTTGCATTTCTAAAATTGAGTCTTTTCTTTTGCAAGTTAAGGATGTTAAATGCCTTCTTTCAGTTAGTTGCCTTAGTTCACAGAAGTTCTATACTGTATTATTATCAATTTATTCATCCTTTAGACAAATAGCTCCATTTCCTGTCCCATTTAAGAGGTCTTTCCCTATCCAAATGATATAGAGATATTCTCCTGCTGAAGCCTTCCTCTCTTCAGTACTCTCTCCTGGCTCTGAGCGTGCCTGGATCCCTGTGGCTAGACCACCTCTCCCTGCGGCTATGGCCTGACGTTCTTCCCCGACACTGCTTCTCTCTCTGTGGCCATGGAACTGATCTTATCTCGGGGGTGACTGCACAGCTTGTGGCATGGTGGTTCAGGAGGGCTTCCTGAAGGAGGGGGCATGTACGCAAGCCTCTAAAGGACTAGTAGGAAGTAGGCAAGCAAAGGGCACTGGGGGTGGGTAGGAGGAAGAGTGTGCCAGGCAGGAGGAAGGCCCGCTGGAAGGCCTGGGGGCAACAGAGAGGGGAAAGATATGGCTGGACTGTGGGCTGTGGCCAAGGGTGAGGGCCAAGCAGGCCTTAGAGGCCTCACTGATGAGTACAGAATCTCCAGAAATCCTTGAGAGCCATAGCTCGCCTGCTCAGGTTGTGCCTCTGGGTCCTCTTCATTACACCCAGTCCAGAGACCTGAACACAGACTCGGGTCTTCCTTTTTGGAGGGCTCTGGTCTTCCTGTTGTCTGTCCAGACTCACTGGCTTCCTCTGAAAGGAAAGGAGCTAGTGCACAGGGACGAGCTGAGGACAAATCCCAGACCCCGAGGCAGGGCCTTAACTTCCCGGGTGGCCAGGTGGCCCAGGTCTCCGTGAGTCAGTTCGTGTTCTCCAGCCTCACTCCAAGCAGGGCGCCATGTAAGCACTGCGAGGCTCCAGCTCATGGCATCCTTACAGCAACCCTTCGAAGTGGGTTCATACCACCCTTCTTTTACAGATGAGGAAACTGTGACTCAGAAGAGTGAGTGAGTGGCTGGTGCATAGGGGGTTGGCTAAGTCTGATTCCCAAAGCCCAGGTCACCACAGCTCTGCTCACAGCCTCTTGATCCTTGTGGCAAAGCTGTGGGGAGCAAGGCCCACAGGTAGACTCTTCACTTTACACACAAGGGTTTATTGGAGCATTGCTGGTGACCACAGATACTGCCAACGACTGTAATGGTTAAATATATTGTGATACATACATAATGGGAAACTATGATTCCTAACGAACTAAGAGGCCACAGTTCCAACGCGTGGCTCTGTTAGCTTCGCAGCAGCAAAGTGAGAACAGTGGTGTCAGTATTGCTCTGGGTAAAAGCAAGGTCACGTGTGTGTGTGAGCACACATACGGTCACAGGGGAGAGCTGTGTCAGGGAGGGAAACACAATGACTTGGGACAAAGATGCGAGATCTGCTTTTTTGTTTAATATCTTTAAAGTTCTCTGTCAAGTACCAAAAATAGTGAGTAAATAAAAAAGAGAGAGGGTGGCCATCCTTCCTTCCCACTGATTGCCCATGGTGACTTCCCCTTTTATCATCTAAGGAACAGGGATGGTGATTTCTGAGCTACAGATTAAACTCCCTGGCAGAGTTCCTGGCACGTGGCAAATGGTCTGTATAATAATAACAAATCAGGAGTGGGAACCAAGAATGGAAGTGGTCAGTATTCTTCCCTCCCAGGGCTGGATGCGGGCACAGGGCTTGGTAGAGTCTTGGCCTGAGCTCTGGCTGTTTGTCCCTCCTCAGGATGATCCTTGAGTGCAGAGGTTAGGAGCGTGGCCTTGGGGGCAGTCTGCCTCAGTTGAATGCTGGCTCTGCCCCTATAGCTGTGTGACACTGGACAAGTCACTCAACCTCTCTCTGCAATGGTTTCCTGATCTGTCTAATGGGAATAAAGTAATCATTCCTGTTTGGTGTGCTTGATGTGTGGATTAAATGCATTAATACATGCCAAATTCTTAGTTGGCATCACCAAATCAATGGACGTGAGTTTGAGCATATTCTGAGAGATGGGGAAGGACAGGGAAGCCTGGCGTGCTGCAGTTTATGGGATTGCAAAGACTCGGACATGACTGGGCGATTGAGCAGCCGTAAGAGCTCAGCACGGAGCCTAACACCTGAGTGCTCAGGAAGACTCCCTTCCTCAGGAACTACAGCTGCTGGAGCCCCCCAGCCTCTGAGCTGGTTCATCTCTGCTGTGGCTGGTTCTGCAGCCCAGGAAACAGCTTGCTTACGTTCTTGGTGCTAGCAGAAAGAGAGAGAGTTCGGGGTCAGCGCTCTCACCTGCAGGGGACACTCCAGGCCTCCCTGGTGGTGGAGGTGAGTTGCTACGAGTCCCTGAAGACTCCTGCTCAGTCCCAAGTGGCTCTGGTGAGTCCTCACACCTTCTCAGCTGGACAGCCTGACAGGTTCCCTTGGTGAACATCTGTTGGCAGTTGGTCTTCACCCCGAGTCCTCCTGGTAGGAAACTCCTCGGAAGAAAGAGAATTGGACACCTACTATTTTAACGAACGCTTCATGCCAACAAAGTCTTTCTGACATCTGGCATAGGAAGTCAGACAACTGAGCTGCTCTGGTGAGCCTTCTTATTAATAACACATATCGTATCATTATGGCATTAGTTTAAATTGAAGTAATAAATACTTTTTCCAGGTGAAATGAGTAAGTGAGTTTAATTGCTAGGAAACCTACCAAGAAGTTCGACAATAACTTTACTGGGACGAGTGTTTTGGGTTTTGTTCTTCGATCTAATTATAAAGCAGCTGTGCTTCAGGGCACGTTAATTGTAGCATTTGCTGGAAGATTAAAGTTCATTAACTCTGAAGTTCCATCACCCTTCTGTCAGACTCTGTGGTGTGTCTGAGGACATGAAGAGATGCCGGATGAAGGACAGGAAGACGAGGGTGCCAGCCCCCCTCCCCCCATGGCCCATCGCACAGCTGGGACCAAGGAAGTTGCCCCAGCAAGACCTTGGCCAGACCTGCACTTCCTTCTCCCCATGCAGTGCCACGGTGCCCCCTTGGAAGACAAATATGGCCCCATTGACTCCCCTCCGGCCAAGCCTGCTTCTGCAGACCTCCGCAGCCCCGGCACACAGGAGGGAGCGGGTTTTGCTGTCATACACTAGAATTCTACTAGAATTCTAGGAAGGGTATCCACAGGATGTTGCCCCAAACATCTGCAAGACCATTGGCCCAATGAGACCCCTGCCCGCTCTCCTAGTGACGTGAAATAGAACGTCCTCTTCATTGTCTCAACTGAAGCATCTCTTATCCTCCTCTTTGGGAGAGCATGGCTCTTTCCTAACAGGTCCAGCAATGTCAGGAGAGCTCCTTCACTTTTTGAAGTGAACTGCATGGAGGCATGATTGGTATGCAATAAAATGCACTCATTAGACACGCACTGTTTGATGGGTTTTGACAAATATATGTAATAGAGGAACCGCTATCCCAGTTGAGGTGCAGAATGTTGCCAGGCATATAGAAGTGCCTTTGTTGTGAAGAGAGACCATCGTAACTAACTTCCTTCTGGGCCCCGTCACTTCGGCAGTTGCTGGGAGACCGTAGGCCCTGAAAAGCATGTTATGTGCCTGGAACCTGCAGCACCCTCTGCTCCTAGGAGTGTTTTCAGAGACCTGGGGCGTCAGTGTGTCTGACCAGAAGACAGGGAAAGGACAGGCAGGCGTGAAAGGCAGGGGAGAGGAGGGCAGAGCTGTGGAAGCTCTGTAGCAGCTGGGAATGGTGTTCAGGCTAAAGCTGTCTCCATCCAGATGAGAGCCCCGGCTGTCTGCTCGCTGGCCAGAGATGACTTGTTTTCCCTTGCCAGGCAAGGTCTGGCACCTCCTTGAGAGGTGACATTTGAGTAGTTATGAGCACAGACTCCAGCATCAGAAAAGAACTGCATGTAAGTGTCCGCTCCATTGCTTATTGCGTCCTGAGTGAACTGTGGTTGCCCTTCAGAGCCTTGGTTTTCCTGATCTGTAAGATGGGTATCATAGCACTTCTTTCCTATGTTCCTGGCAGGTCCTGGCCAAGCACATGCTCAGTGCTCTAGAGGGTTGAGAGTCTTATGCTTTAAAACATTTCCTTTGCTTCTTACAAAGGGATCTCAGCAGATGGCATCCAGCTCTGAAGAACCCTTGTTTGAGGCCTGGGAAGTGGGTTTCTTTTCCTGGTTGCTCAGCAGGAGGGACCTAGGGGTGGGTGGTCATAGGTCTTGCTTGACTTGTGTTTAGACAGCATCTCTGAAACAGCGTTAAGAATGCCCTTGTCCTCGGGAATCTAAGGAAGCAGAAAGGCTCCGGGAGCCCCTAAGAGGTTTCCCTCTCACAGGTTGCGTGGGAGCCTCAGATCTAAACTCGAAGGCTCATTGTAATGACTGAATCTTTCCCCACTGCTCTGGAATAACAGCCATGGTCCTTGCAGCTGGCCTCCCTGCCCTGCTCCCTGTAACCCTCTCTCCTCACTCCACCCCATCGCCCGTCTCCTGCTCTCTGTTGCTCCATGAATGTGCCAGGACAGTTAGGCATCAGAACCTTTGCACTGGCTGTTCTTTCTGCCTGGGACACTGTTCCCGTAGATATTTGCAGGCTGCGTCCTCACCTTCAGGGCTTCAATACCCTCTGCCCCCACAGGCCCTTTCTCATCAATTCATTGAAAAATTGAGCTCCTTTTCCTCTTGACTCCCTCTTCTCCCTTCCATGCCTTTTTTTCCATTGAATTTATTGACATTTACTTATTTTTTGATGTTTCAGTTCAGTTCAGTTCAGTTCAGTTGCTCAGTCGTGTCCGACTCTTTGCGACCCCATGAATTGCAGCACCCCAGGCCTCCCTGTCCGTCACCAATTCCTGGAGTTCACTCAGACTCGTGTCCATCGAGTTGGTGATGCCATCCAGCCATCTCATCCTCGGTCGTCCCTTCTCCTCCTGCCCCCAATCCCTCCCAGCATCAGGGTCTTTTCCAATGAGTCAACTCTTTGCATGAGGTGGCTAAAGTACTGGAGTTTCAGCTTTAGCATCATTCCTTCCAAAGAAATCCCAGGGCTGATCTCCTTCAGAATGGACTGGTTGGATCTCCTTGCAGTCCAAGGGACTCTCAAGAGTCTTCTCCAACACCACAGTTCGGAAGCATCAGTTCTTCGGTGCTCAGCCTTCTTCACAGTCCAACTATCACATCCATACATGACTACTGGAAAAACCATAGCCTTGACTAGACGGACCTTTGTTGGCAAAGTAATGTCTCTGCTTTTGAATGTGCTGTCTAGGTTGGTCATAACTTTTCCCCCAATGAGGATGTGAGTTCCACTCAAGCAGGGATCCTGTGTGTTTTGTTAAGTGATGGTGCATATCCAGCATGTAGAATACCACCTGGAACATAGTAGGTGCTCAAGAAGTATTCAGTATGTGAGTGGATGAATGTATAACTGGGGGCATTTCACTGACTACTTATTTTTCTAGGAAGTATTTGTTTCTTTTTACGAGATTCCCAACTACAACAATAATATGTCATTTCACGGAGTCCAAAGATCAGGTGAAACCTCACCCTGCTCCACTCCCACCAGAGCACCAGTGTGTTCAGCCCGCTGAGTGTCTGTCTACACCGTCCTCCTTGGCAAGCGTGGAGGGAGCACTCATGCACTCCACAAGGTGAGGGGCTTGGCGAGATTTCAGATGGGCCCAGGCTTGAGAAAGCTTTCCGCACAGTTTCACAGGAGGATTAAACACCAAATCCCTGTGAATATCGCAGTGCGAGGTTAGCAGTGCCGCTGAGGTTTTGTGGGTGAACATTTTGGGAATCTTGTGTTCTGTTCCTGCCTCAGCTTTTTTTTCTCGCTCCTCTCTGGACTGTTGACAAATCTTTCTCATCCTTGGTTTTCTCATTCTGTTAGTGGGGATAATAAAAATGCCTGCCTCAAAGGGTTCTTGGGAGATTGAAATGAAATGAAATGATGGATGTGAGAGTGATTCCTCATTTGTCTCTCTCCTCTTCAGTACCCAGGACAGTGCCCCAAGTGCTGGCGTGCATTGCAGAGCCTTGCGGCCTAAACTACTCCCCAGCCCACCCCAACGCTGCCTTGGGAGGCGGTGGGTGTAGAATTAGCTGGGAGCAAGAAGGGCTTCATCAGGCAGAGGAGGGAGGAGGGAAATTCCAAGTGGGGTAAACCTGTGTGCAAAACATCAGGGTGTGAAATAGCACTCTGTGTTCTGGAAGAGGAGGGTTTGGAGAACCAGCGGCTGTGTGAGAGCTGGAAGTGATGGAAAGTGTCGGAGGGAAGCGTGGGCAGGGGCCTCAGGCAGCCTGGCCGGCAGCGGTGAGCGGTTGACCCATCATGTCCATGGCAGGGCTCCCCCTTAGATGTGAGCTGTGTCCTGTGCCATCACGGCTCACCCTCCTGTGGAAACTCTCCTGTCTAGCGAGACACTTAGGAACAGAAGACTGTTCTCCTGGGTTGCGTCACCCTGGAATGTGACAAGAATGGAATAGCTTGTATGTTGTGCGGCCAGTTCTCCATTGTACGAAGTCTGGGGGTTTTGATTTTGGGGGTCAGCTGCTCACCCCATGTTTCCCACTGGAGGCTCTGAGAGTGACGACAGAAGATGGGGCTGGGGGCGGGGTCACACCGACATGGCCACTTTCCCTATAAATAGCATATGTCTCCTTCCAGGGTTCTGCTTTCCCAGTCTCTTGCTGGAAAAGTACCCTCCAAGTCACCTGACCTGGTACCTGTGAGGGCTTTCCTGCTTCCTGCCCCGACACCCCTGGTCCCAGGCAGAAGCCTCCACCTGGGCCTGGCATGCTGTGAGGATTTTTGGTTTATTATTTTGGGAGGCCTTGTTTTTCTGTTTGCTTATTTGTTTGTTTCTTGAACACATCCAGAGAAGGTTTGCAGAGGCTTCTAATGAGACAGCGGCAGTCAGAAAATAAATACAGCACCATAGTGGCTGTGCTCGCTGGCAGGGGTGGCAAAGATCACTGTGGGCATGCTCTCCTGGCAGGCAGGAAGTGGGGAAGGAAGCCGTGGGTACAGGCATCTGCGTCCTCTGAAAGGAAGAAGCACGGTGGCTTGCTTCTCAGAGGGACCAGGCTGCTCCAGCACTTCAAAGAATTCCTCCAGCGGGACCTGGTCTGTGCCGGGGACATGGGAGACAGAATGGAAAGTAATTCTGGCTCAGCTTCAAAGCAATGCAGAGGTGGGTTTTGTTTGATTGTTGCTCACAGTTCACTCACTGTGGAGGTAGTCCTAGGCTGAAGCTCACGATTCTGGGAGGGTGAAGGTCTGACAGCCCTCACATGAGCTTCCTTTAGGCTGGTCTTCATGGAGTTGGTGGATTCTTGTTGCCCACTGAGCAAGGCCTCCTCTATCTAGTCAGTCCAGTTTCACTGGTCAGACATCCACTGAGTTCCAGGTGCTGTGCCGGGGAACTGGAAGTGAGGGAGGCAGGCATGGCTTTTGCCCTCTTGGCCCCAAAGGTAACTGCTGTCAGTGGGGAAGAGGGTTGTGATGGAGGCTGTACTATGATAGCCACTGGAACTGTGGCTGGGAGCTTGGTCCGCCCGGCAGAGCCTGGGAAGTCTTTCTGGAATGGAATTCAGTCCTAATGGAGTGAGGAGGGCTGACATGAGGGGAGGGCAAGATGGGCGGATGTGGGGGTCCAGGGGTGAGAGAAAGCAGGGATGTTCCAAGACGTGGAGGAAGTTATGCCTGGCTGGAGTCCAGTGTCTGGGATCAGGGACCCGGATGAGGAGTGCTTGGCTTGGGTGGCAGAGGGACTGTGTGTTCTAAAGGCAACGGGGGACCAAGGAAGGGCAGGTCACTCTGCTTTCTTTTCTCTGTTGATGTTTCTCTGAAATTAGTCTTTTTAAAAATATTCGTTTATTAGTATTTGGCTGGGCCGGGTCTTTGCTGCTGCGTGGGCTTCTCTCTAATGGCGCAAGAGGGCCTCTCATTGTGGGGTCTCTTGTTGCAGAGCATTCTCTGGGGCTCCTGGGCGTAAGGAGCCGTGGCTCCCGAGCCCTGGAGCACAGGCTTAATTGTTGTGGCCCGTGGGCTTAGCTGCTGCACGGCATGTGGGACCTTCCTGGATCAGGGATCGAACCCCTGTCTCCTGCACTGGCAGGCAGATTCTTCTCCACTGAGCACCAGGGAAGGCCCTGCAGTTAGTCTTTTTGCCAGGCCACATGGCGTGTGGGATCTCAGTTCCCTGAGAAAGGATCGAACCCACACCCTTGCAGTGGAAGTATCATGTCTTAAGAACTGGATCTCCAGGGAAGTCCTTGAAATTAGTTTTGATTGTATAAGTAATACATGAACCGAACATGTCTTGTGAAAAATAAAATAAACAGCAGAGGCAGTTAAAGTGAAAACCATGTGTCCTTTATGCTCCCTCCCCCACGTTCCTCTCTAGAGCTAAGTTAAGGCCTTGTCTGGGCCCATCACTTTCTTATGTGCAGACATTCACTTGGAAATACAGGGAGCTTTTCCAAAGCAGAAGCTTTGGCCATGGACTTTTCACTTGAGCTGCTTCAGAGCCTTCACTCTGTATCAGCCTGTTTGGTTCTACCCTGTTCTTACCTGCTGCCTGACATCCTGCAGAGTGGGGTTTATGGACCCACTCCCTCCCTAGGGTGGTTTCTGGTGGTTTTGCTCTGACAAGCAGTGCTAGAATGCACACCCTTGAAGGCACAGCTTTGTGCACGTGCCTGAGTATTTCTCTGGGCTGGATTGCTAGAAAGCAGAGTTGCTGAGTTGCAGAGAATCCTGTGTTTTCCAGTTAGGAAGCTAGAAAGATAGTGCCGAGGTGCCAGGTACCAAAATAAGGCAGGCAGGAAGAGAGAAGTATTTAAGTGTTTTGAAGAACAGACCCTGTTCTGGTCCCTGTTTTTTCTTTTTTTGTGGTTTAGAGGAAGATAGTTTCTTGAATGTCATGTTGCTGAGAAAAAGTGTGATTAGACAGAAAGTCAGGGACAAAATCCAAAATCAGAGAAGCAGATGGGATAGAGCAGGGGCCCTCTTAGGTGAGCGGCAGCTCTTGTGGCGTGGAGTCAGCTACAGCTCGGCGGGGATGAGCAGGGGAACAGGGTGATCCTGTGGTGTCCTGCTCTGCAGGGGTCTCACTGGTGGGTGGAGCCGAGCTGACGTGGGTGCGTGGAGGAGAGATTCTGCAGTCTCAGGAGGAGCGGCTGACAGCCTGGAGTTGGGGAAGGGCTGATGTGAGCCGAGGGCTCCAGCCTGCTCTGAGCGGTACCAGGACTGGACCTGGACTAAGGGGGAGGTGGTACAGGAAATCAGGAACTGTCCCGCTGCCAGAGCCCCCAGGGCCACTGTGGCAGGAAGTGTCCCTGTCCCTCGTCCCCCCGGGTCGGGGGTGGGGAGCGTCTTTGGGTGAGTCATTATTAACCAAAGGTTCTCAGCTGGCGCGAGTGGTAAAGAATCCACCTGCCAGTGCAGGAGCCGCAAGGGATGCGGGTTCGCTTCCTGGTTGGGGAGGATCCCCTGGAGGAGGAATTGGCAATTCACTTCAGTATTCTTTCCTGGAGAATCTCATGGACAGAGGCACCTGGCAGGCTACAGTCCATGAGGTTGCACAGTCAGACACAACTGAACGTCTGGGCATATATCCCATGGAAGAGGTCTGTCTTGTCTCCCCGGGGCCTGCAGGCTTACTAAAGGCCGTCGGGCTGAGCTTAGCTTATGGACCACAGACAGTGAGGAGCCCTGCATGGCTTCTCCCAAAGGAGGGGGATTGCCCGCTTCCTGTGCTGTGACCCTGCGCCGGATGCCGTCACAGCTCCTTCCTGTCTCATAGCCACTCAGCAGAGTCGGCACCTGCACACCAGCTGGTCTAGGAAACTGAGGCTGGGAGGGATTTCAGCTGCGGGTGGCCATTTAAGTCTCAGACTCTCCCTCTCCTGACTGTCTCTGCACTGCTCCAAGCGACAGATATGTGTTCCCCTGGGGTGATGGGGGAGGGACAGGGGACATCTTGAGGGCCCCTAGGTCAGGAGCTGCTGCTGTGCGAGCCCTCAGGAGGCCTTTCCCGGCTGTCCCGCCTGTCTGCCTCGCCCCCCACCCCTCGGACGACACTCCCCCCCAGGCCCGCCCCGACACACCGGCCCTGGGACGTGCACGTAGTGCAGCCTTAGGGCCTGGACTCAGAGGCCCGCTTTGGAGGCCGTGTGGCCGGATGGGTTTTGTTGCTGGAGGCCTTCACGTGTCCGTGGCCTTGTCACAGATGTCGGTGTGAAAGGACGTCGCCTGTGGGTCCCTGTGACGTGTAGTGGAGTCCATGCAACGGGACGCTAGGAATCGCCCGCTTTGCTTAGTTTTTGAATTGTGGTTAAATCTATACAACATAAAGGTTACCTCTTTAGCCAGTTTCAGTGGCATTTTGCATATTCCCATGGCTGTGGAACCGTCCCCACATCGGTATTCAGAACTCTTTTCATCTTGTGAAACTGAAACTCGTACCCATTAGACAGTAACTCCCCAGCCCCCTCCCCCAGTCCCTGCGGACCATCCTTCTCCCTTCTGTCTGTCCAGACTTTAAGATAGTGGGATCATACAGAGTTTGCCTTTCGTGACAAACTGGCTTCTTTTACAGCATAAAGTCTTCAGGGTTTATCCGTGTCCTAGCGCGTGTCAGAATTTCCTTCCTTTACCAGGCTGCATCATAGTCCAGTGTTTGTACACACCAGGTGTTGTTAATGCATTTGTCTGGTGATGGATATTTGAGTCGTGCCCCCTTTTGTCTACTTTGCTTTCGAGAGTGCTGAAAGAAAAGTGTGGTCTCTTGGGAGCCTGTGTGTGTGTGTGTGTGTGCGCTTGCGCGCGTGTGTGCGATCACGCGCGCGTGTGTGCTCGCGCGTGTGCGCGCGTGTGCGCGCTCGAGCGTGTGTGGGTGCGTGTGTGTGTGTGCGCACGCGTGTGTGTGCACGCGTGCGTGCGTGTGTGTGTGAGCGCGTGTGTGCGCGCGCGCGCGCGCATTTGCATGTTATAACCTTTTGGAAGATATCCATTCATTTTTCACTCTGTCGCCAAAGTCACCTTTCTTCAGCTTACAGTCCAGCAACGGCAGCCCTTCTCCTCAGGATGGAGTTCAGATCTCTTCAGGGAGCCCATGAGCCTCAAGGTCTGTCCCTTGGCCTGCTCCTTCTCCACCCCTTCTTTCATCATCCCCCAAGTTGCAGGTCCTGGTTGCTCATAATGTATCAGCTGGGGTGTATCCAGGCATATACAGTCCACTCCACATCCTTGAGGCTGAAGGAATTTATCTACTGACAAGTGTCCCCAGAGGTGAGACAGGTGATGTGGAAGCACCCCAGACTAACAACTTTAGGAAGGCACCAGAATACCCGGGGTTAAAGGGACAAATGGGACAGATGGTCCTGGAGTCAGGACCGCCCAGTGGGAATGGGGGCCACGCCAAGGGAGCTGGGAGCATGGAGGAGGCCTTGAGCTGATGCTTGTTGTATGACATGGGTCAGTTGTACAGAAATAAAAAATTCAGAGATCTGAAGGCTGACACACGCACGCACACACACACGCACGCAGGCATAGACGCACACACCCCTCAGGTGCCTGTGGATTAAAGTCAGAGGTGCAGATGAATGCTGTCCACGACCAGCTATGAATCTTGCTAACAGTCACCAAGAAAGATCAATAAATCTGCTTCTTTCTAAGCGGGTGCCAGATTCCACCGCAGGGCGTAGGGCAGCTCAAGGAGAAGTCTTCCTGAGGACTTCCAGCGAGGTGATGTGTGTGGGGAGGGGTGCAAAGTGAGTGTCAGGCGCGGTCCAGACCTGCAGGATGGGATGGCGTGTCGGGGGCGCCTTGCTACCCAGAAACAGGGACTGAGAGAGAAATTGCCTCCCCAGGGGCCCGCCTTGGCTGCCTCAGTGGCAGCCACTGTGGTCAGGAGCCCTGGCTACAAAACCAGCCCATGGCCATGATGCTGCCCCCACCTCTCCTGGTGACAGCAGAGGCCCCGGCCAGCACGATGAGCCTTCTCGGCCCCCACATCTGCTGTGGGGACGGGGCCAGTGACAGGGGGAGGTGTGTGTGGTGACCTGGAGCCAGCGTGCATGGGCTCACTGGACCCACGGGGCTGCTTCTTCCCAGCTCCACATTCGGCGACAGCACTTGAGTAGCTAGCAATTGGCCATGTAGGAGTATTTGCACTGTGGAAATCAGCAAGGGCTCCACACCAGGGCTTTCTGACAAACTGATGTTCAAGTTCATACCGAAATGCAAAGTACTTAAAATACTTAGAGCAATTTTGAAAACGAAGAATAAACCTGGAGGATGGCCTAATGACCTCAAATATTAAAAGCGATAATAATCAAGGCAATGTGTTTTTGGTGCATACATAGACAAATGACCGCTGGAACAGGATGGAGAACCACCAAACAGACCCCCACATGTATGGATGATTGATTTTCAACAGAAGTGCAAAGGCAGTTCAGTAGAGAAAGAAGAGACTTTTCGACAAACGGTGCTGGAACAAGTACACGTGTGTGTGCAAAGAAATCATCTTCAGTCCATAGCTCGTACCATATATAAAGCATAAGTAAAAGGCGGGCCACGGGCTGTAAAAACACTAAAATTATAGAACACCTATAAGAAGACACCGTAGAAAACTGTTGTGGTCTCAAGTTAGGCAAAGATCATAACCCATAGAAGAAAAAAATTGATAAACTGAATTTAACCGAATTTAGGACCTTTGAAAAGACACTGTTAAGAGAATGGAAACACAAACCACAGAATGGGAGAAGGTGTTTTCAAGTTATATATCTGATTAAAGAGTCAGACTATAAAGAACTCTTAAAACTCAATAGTAAGGAACACCACAGTGAAAAATGGGCAAAATATTTGAATGGACACTTTACCAAAGAATATATATATATATATGACAGGTAGGCACATGGAAAGATGCTTACTAGTTACTGATTAGGAAAACACAAGTTAAAACCACAGTTAGAAGCTACTGCCTACCTGTTAGAATGGCCTGACTGATAATACCAAGTGTTAGTGAGATTACAGAGAAACTGGAATTTTTTACTTCTACTTTTTACTTTTTTAAATGAAAAATTTTATATTGGAGTATGATTGATTAACAATATTGTATTAGTTTTTTGGTGTATAGCAAAGTGATTCAGTTTTACATACACAAGTATCTATTCTTTTTAAATTCTTTTCCCATTTAGGTTATTACAGAATATTGAGCAGAGTTCCCTTGTGCTATACAATAGGTTCTTGTTGGCAGTCTATTTTAAATGTAGCAGTGCATGTCAATCCCAAACTCCCAATCTATCCCTCCTTCCCAGTCCTGTGCCCTTTCCCCCTGGTCACCATAAGTTCATTCTCCAAGTCTGTGAGTGTCTCTGTTTTGTAAATAAGTTCATCTGTATCTTACATTCTTTTACATTGGCCATTTTTCATTACAAGATTCCTCATGTAAGTGATACCATATAATATTTGCTTCCTCTGTCTGACTTACTTCTTTGAGTGTGATAATCCCCAGATCCATCCATGTCGCTGTAAACGGCATTATTTCATTCTTTTTAGTGGCTGAGTAATATTCCATTGTGTATATGAATTGTGTCTTCTTTATCCATTTGTCTGTCTCTGGATATTTAGGTTGCTTTCATGTCTTGGCTACGATAAATGCTGCTGGTGGGGATGTAAAATGAGAGAAGCTCTCTGGAGAATAGTTTGATGGTTTCTTAGTCAAACATGCACCTACCATATTATCCATTCCGGGTATTTGTCCAGGAGGAATGAAAGCATATATCCACTCAAAGACATGCATGCGCGCTAAGTCGCTTCAGTCATGTCTGACTGTGTGACCCCTACGGGCTGCAGCCCACCGGGCTCCTCTGTCCGTGGGAATCTCTGGGCAAGAATCCTGGAGTGGGCTGCCACTCCTTTTCCAGGCATCTTCCTGACCCAGGGACTGAACTCTGGTCTCTTGCACTGCAGGTGGGTTCTTTGTAGCAGCTTATCTTGTAATACTAAAAACAGAAAACAACTGAAATGTTCATTAGCAAGTGAGTGGATAAGCACATTGTGGGGCATCTATCCAATGGGATACTATTCAGTGATAAAATGGGATCAATTATTGGTATAAGCAACAGTGTGAATGAATTTCAAAGGAATTAGGTTAAGTGAAAGAAGACAGACTGAAAAGAATACAACTGCATGCTTATATTTGTATAGCACTCTAGAGCATGCAAGCTAATCTGTAGTGACAGAAGCAATTCAGTGGTTGCCTGGGGACTGGGGTGAGTGGGAGAGGCCGCAAAGGGGCACAAGGCAGCTTTGGGCAGTCATGAAATATGTTCGTTATTCTGAATGTACTGATACATATGTTGAAGATGTGCTAAACTTGTATACTTCAATATTTGCCATTTATTGCATACCAATTATACCTCAATAAAGCTGTTGCAGATTTCATTGCCTTTTCCAGACACCACGCTGCCTGTCACAGGGGTTGTGTTTCCATGCCAGAGAAACCATCACGCCTGAATTCATTCAAACAATTGCCTCTCCCGGAGGGTTTCCAAAGACGTGTTAGTTTGAGAATCCATCTGTATAACATCCACCACAGAAGTGAATCATGCTGGCTTGTTGGAATTCTGTCACACATGAGATAGAAAGGGTGGAACAGTCAGGACTGGGGCCCTGAATGCAATGAGTGATTTCAACGAATAGTCCTTGAAATGCACTACAAAAGAAGCAAAGTGGATCGTGATCTTCCAGCAGCTGACATCATGGTTTTTCATCCCAGCATTCTAAGTTTCTTTCTTTATCAACTGTCTGCATTGGGGTTGATTAGGAAGTCTCTGGCCTGCTCCAGAGCCATCAGGTGGGGACAGATTAGCGTGTCAGTTATGGAACAGCAGTGGGGAGAAGCTGATCCGATGTACCCAGACAGCATGGCAATTAGCATGCCCGAGACACCAGGCTCCCGCGCTGGGCGGCCTTGGCCAGTCTCACTGTGGAGCAGTTTGTTCCTCTCCACAAAGAAATTCATTAGTGGAGATCAATACCCAGCAGTGTGGAGGCACCCCACCCCTGCCCACCAGTGCCTCACATCTTCATGGCCGGAGGCAGAGGTATGCAGGCTCGTTTGCTGGCTGCTGGCTGCTGTCTGGGGCTGGTGGGCAGCAGCCTCAGGGCGAGGCTTCCAGGAAGCGCCCGAAGACCCTGGAGTCTTGCATGCCCCGCACTGTCTCAGTCCACACCTCGCCCCGCGCACCCAGCTGGAACTCTGGTCTGCCTGTACCTGTGGAGGTCCCTGTGGAACTGACACCAGGGCCTAGTTCTGGTGGGAGGGGGCTAAAGTTTCCAAGTCGAGTTCATAGAAACAAACCTCTCTGTGGTTTGTCCCATGTCTGCTTGCTGACCAGTGGGAGCGAGGCCATGGCAGCTCCTAAACACTGAAGCCCAAAGCTGGTGAATCAACTGATCCCTCCAGTAAGTGTCTGTGATGAGCCACCTGCGTGCTGGGCTCTGTTCTGGGTACTGGGGCTCCAGGAGAAAAGCGGAGTCGAGGCTCCTGCCCTTGCAGAGCTTACAGTCTAGCATAGGAGAGGGAAAATGGAGAAATAAGGAAGCAAGAAGATAGGTACCAGTAAGGGATTAATAATCTTATTCAACGCACAAAGTGCATATGACTTCCTCTCATTCGGAGGTTCTCTTCTTGGGTTCATAGACCCCCTAAGTTCCTTGAAATTGTGTGAAAAAGTATGTGTGTGTTTGTGCATGTTTCTATCCTTTTTCTCTGGGAAAAGTCCGCCTAATGCTTAAAGCATGCACGCTCCAAGGAAGGGCAGACAGTATCTCTAGCTCACCATCCCCCTCATGTCCATGGATACAGATGTCCATTCCTCCTTCCTTCCTGGACCCACCATGACTCTCTCCTCCTTGTCTCTCTAAGTCAGTTCACTTCCAGTGAGGTCTGTGCCCCTCCATTTTTCCAGTCCTACTCTGCCCTGCCCCAGTGTGTCCCAAACTCTCAGCTCTGCCTTTGTTTTGGGCCTTTGGAGTTCCATTTTCTCTGTGGTGCCCCAGGCCTTTAAGCATGGTACTGACCCCTCTGGGAGTCTTTCTGGACCTAGAGCCTGGGATTCTCCCTGCCCATGCGCAGCAAAGGGGTTTGGACAGAGGTGGGTGAGCAATAATGGGAGCCGTTTCCTCTCTTCCTTTGTAGGAAGCTACCTTTTAGAGGGAAGATGGGTTTCCTTGAGATCACCTGGGGAGAGTGACTTTTCACAGTTCACTTTTCAATCACTCTCTTGATTAAGGTGCTGAACTCCTAGCCAATGTTTATTTAGACCCGATTCACTGGTTTGGGCTAGGCGGGTCATCTATAGCTGTTGTGACGGTGGATCTGGGACAGGGCAGAACTTGTGAAAGCTGTGGCCCCCGGCCTCAAAAAGACATTCCCATGGGTGTAAGAAGGCTGTCCCATGGCCCGTTGGTGCAGTAACCGGGGTACTCAAGGAGAAGAAGGGGCCTTGAGGGTGCCACAAAATTCTATCACCTGTAAGAGCAAATGAAACCCAAATTACATTGTGGCTCTCCACTTGCAAATTATGTGACCTTGGACAAAGAAGGGAAACTTTCTGAGCTAGAGTTTCCTTCCATGAAATCTAAGGATGGAAGTGACTTCCTGCTTGACTGGGGTGAGAATCAGAGGAGCTGACCTGATGAAAATGCCTGGCATGTCATCAGGGGGAGCCTGAATGAATTTGGGTGAATAAATGTTCAGCTGGATCTCAGGGGAGTGAGGAAAAGGAGGGAGGGGGAGGGAATAGAGCTGCTGGGGGCTGGCAGGTGCCCAGCTTGACCTGATGCTGGAAGCTCTGCACTCTCCATCACGTGCATCTCTCAGGCCAGGCTGGGACTCTGGACCGACCTGAGGAGAGTGAGGCTGGACTAAAGCTTGAAGGTCAATCATACCCTGAAGACTGCACTCCTGCCCACCCAAGGTCAAGGTCCTCAGCTCAAAGTAGCAGAGAAAATTCCCCCATCAGAAAACTTACAGATAGCCATGACGCTGATTTCAAGAGACTCTGGAAAAGATGGCCCCGCTCAGAATTAAGCAAGAATTATTAGAGAAGGCAATGGCACCCCACTCCAGTCCTCTGGCCTGAAAAATCCCATGGGCGGAGGAGCCTGGGGGGCTGCAGTCCATGGGGTCACGGAGAGTCAGACACTTACTGAGCGACTTCCCTTTCACTTTTCCCTTTCATGCATTGGAGAAGGAAATGGCAACCCACTCCAGTGTTCTTGCCTGGAGAATCCCAGGGGAGGGGGAGCCTGGTGGGCTGCCGTCTATGGGGTCGCCCAGAGTCGGACACGACTGAAGCGACTCAGCAGCCGCAGCAGCAGCATGGAGAGAGATGGTCCACTGAGAGGAGGGCGTGGTGGGGGAGGAGGGAGAGAAAACCAAGCCTCTCAAAGTCAGAAAGTCTCAGGAAGACCTGGCTGAGGGTCCCATGCTCCAAAGTACAGACCAAGGGGCTGCTTAATTTAAGGAGCCCCTGGTTCATCATGTAGGAACACGGTTTGAGGAGTGAGCTGTGTCTTGGTTAGCTGGAGGCCTGCGTGTGGGAGTGTGGCAAATGGCTGAAACCCTTGCTAGGACCCACCAGAAGCAGCCAAATGGCCCTCGGGCATGATTCTGGGATGTGGGTGGGAGCAGCCTGGATGGCCTCACAACTAGCCCTGTGCTGATCTGCCAAAAATCAGGCCGATGTGTCCTTCGAGCAACTCACCTGATAGTCTGTTTGCTGGAAGACTGAAGACACTTCCCCAGCCTTGCTTGGCCGTGGTCTTCATCTCTGCCCCCCGGTATTTGCCGCTGTTTTATGTGCGGATGGTGGGTGGAGGGCGGGGCGGGGCAGAACCTTTTAGGAAAAAACCCTCAGTAATGCCAAGTGGCGTTTCAGAGACACGTGATTTTGCGATTTAGCTTCTGGTCAGTTGGCTGCTAGGAGAACTGGTCACGTGGTGATCTGGGCATTTGGGGAACAGACATTGGAGATTTGGTTTTTGTTGAGTCGACCTTATGTCTGAAGTGAGTTGTCAGCACAGAGGTCTACAGGGAAGCCACAGGCCTCCGCCTCCGGAGAAAACCCACCCCACCCACTGACCCTGCAGGCTGCGAGTCTCTTCTCAGAGAGAGCAGCTCAGCGCTCTCTTCTCAGTGACAGACTGGGCTCCCCACTCCGGTCTCTTTCCCTTTCTCCTTCTCTCTCTCTCTCACACACTCACTTGCCTGAAACTGCAGGAGATGGAAGTTGGATATGGGCAGGCTTTCCCCACGGGCTGGCTCAGGAAACAGCCCTAAGGGAGGAGCAGGGAAAGACCATGCCCTGTAATTGGTCTGAGCAGCCCTTCTGGCTGAGCGCTAAGGCGCAGAAGTCCTCCAGGAGCGGACACGGCTACTGTCTGCCCTGGCTTTTCTTTCCGCCTTGGAAACCCTCGTCCCCGGGGGTGGTGCTCGCCTGTCTCCCCTCAGGGCCGCGGGGGCCCTGGGTGCTGCTGGCCTTCGCTGCTTTAGGGGCGAAACACCGAGGGAAGCCAGGCTGCGTGCCTGCGGCTGTCTTGCGAGCGATGGGTGTGGACTCGCCCTCTCTCCCCCAGGTCTGGTCCCTCCTGTCTTGGCTGGCGGCACCACCCACTGAGTGCGCGGCTGGGAGCAGGGCTTTCAGGCGGTGGGTTGCTGGGGAGGGATATTCCAACTTTGCCGGCCCCTCCGTGTCTCTGCCTCTCTCTTCTGCCCCCTCTTTATGGAAGGTTTTGTCTGATCCTCTCCGTCTCTCCCCAGTTTGCTTTTTCAGTTTTCTATTGGCCTTCACGCTGACTTCCCCCAGGCTGGACCTAACTAGAGTCTCAGAAGTGAAAAACGAAAAACTAGCCTTGAATCTTCTGGAACTTAGGTTGGCATTTTCTTTGAGCCATTTTTTTTTTTCCTGCTTTGATGGAGATAGGAAAGTAAAAGAAATGTTCCTTGGGGAGTGAGAAAAGAGGGAGAGAAATACATAGAAAACAATCAACACTTGGAGACATTTTATTTGTATTTACATCTATATCTTATATTTACACCCGTATCTACATTTACGTCTTCATCTATATCTATATTTACAGCATACTCACATACACATACATACATTCATACACCTATCATTCTATAACTTTTCATACTTCTCAAAGGTCCTGTGGAACACTGGCTGTTTTGGGGGAGAAAAGGAAACAGAGGGACAAATTATAGATTAAAGTGACCAAAGAGATGCATCAAACAATTGGCTGTATTTCGTGGACTCCATCAGGATCCTGGTTTGAAAAATTTGTTAGAGAAACATATGAGATTCTTGAGAAATTTCATTGCTTAGTTGGTAAAGAATCTGCCTGCAATGCAGGAGACCCTGGTTTGATTCCTGGGCCGGGAAGATCCCCTGGAAATAGGTTACCCACACCATTATTCTTGGGCTTCCCTGTGGCTCAGCTGGTAAAGAATCCATCTGCAATGTGGGAGACCTGGGTTCAATCCCTGGGTTGGGAATATCCCCTGGAAAAGGGAAAGGCTACCCACTCCAGTATTCTGGCCTGGAGAATTCCATGGACTGTATAGTCCATGGGGTCACAAAGAGTCGGACACGACAGAGCTACTTTCACTTTCCCTGGATATTGGACGTCAAGGGATTATTCACTTTTTTAGCTGTACTCAGAGTGTTGTGTTTATGTTTTTGTCTTTTAACCATGTTGTATTAGAGATACAGTTGAAAGGTTTATATGTGAAAAATATGATGTTGGAGATCTTCGAAATAATTTGTGGGTGGGTAAGGTGTGGTTGATGAGAGTTGAAGCTATGTGATAGATTCATAGAAGTTCATTCCACTATTTTGAATGTTGAAAATTTCCATAATAACAAGTAAAATAAAATCATAAAATAGTATTTTCCCTCTAGTTATGAAAGGAATACTGTTTGGTTTTTATTTTAGGTTTTATGCCTTAACTTTTCTGTAATCTTAGGTGCTGTGATTACTTGCTGGCTAGAGAGAGGAACAGATGGCAGGATGAATGGATAAGTAATGAGCAAATATTAATGAGAACAGGAAACTATCAATCGAGTTTCCTGGACAGCTTGCTTTTATCCCTGGATATTTCTGCAAAATTACATGCATATAATATAGTCATATTATTTTTCATAAGACAGTGATTCATACCATGGGATTCAATAGGCCAGCACTTTGAATAGGTGGTTAATAGAAGCTCAAGTGGAAACTCTGAAGGCAGACTGCCTGGCTCTGCCTGTAGTCATCCTCCGACCTTGGGGAGTC
Organism: Redunca redunca; assembly: GCA_006410935.1. Taxonomy (NCBI): domain Eukaryota; kingdom Metazoa; phylum Chordata; class Mammalia; order Artiodactyla; family Bovidae; genus Redunca; species Redunca redunca. The sequence goes on along the minus strand of SJYQ01005612.1, from coordinate 413,150 downwards.
ACTCTCATTCCCCATCTGTGAGATGAGGATAAAGATAGCACCTACTGTATCCCAAGGCAATGGAATATTATTCAGCCACAAAAAGGAATGAAGTACTGAAGCGTGGGTGAGACTGGAAAACAGTCTGTTAAGCGAAAGAAGACAGTCACGAAAGACTATGTATCGTATAACTCCACTTACATGAAATTTACAGACTAGCCAAATCCCTAGAGATAGAAAGTGGTTGCCAGGGACAGCGGTGGGGTGTGGGTGCGGGATTAGGAAATCTCTCATTCTGTCTGAGTGGCTATAAAAAATACCATAGGTAAGGTGGCTCATAAATAAAAGGTTAACGTCTCATAGCTCTGGAGGCTTGGGAAGTCCAGGGTCATGCACCAGCAGACCCACAGTCTGGTGAAGGCCTTTCTTTTTTTTTCAATTTGTTTATTATTTTTAATTAAAATTTTTTTTAATTTTTAAAAGTTAATATTTTTTGGGTGAAGGCCTTTTTCTGCATTGTAGGCTGCTGATTTCTGGCTATGTTCTCATATGATAGAAGGGAGTAGGGAGCTCCATGGCTTTTTTTTTTTTTAAATAAGGGTGCTCATCTCATTAGGAAGGCTCCACCCTCATGACCTAAGCACCTCCCAATACCTTTGCCTTAAGATTTCAACAAAGAATTTTGAGGGGGACACAGACATTTAGACCATAGCTGGGAATGACAGCTAATGGACATGAGATGCCTTTCTGAGATGGTGATAATCTTCTAACACAACTCTGAATATAATGAAAACCACTGAATTGCGCACTTAAAATGGGTGAATTTTGTGTTATGTAAATTATATCTCAATAAAGCTGTTTGAAAAAAAAAATACCCACATCATAGAACTGAGTTAAGGATAAAATAAAATGCTATGTATAGTGTTTAGAAGCATGCCTGGCATGTCACATGGGAGTTATAATTCTAGATGCTTTACTGAAATCATTGGGGGGAGTATTTTCTTACAGCATTTACATTCTGAAGTGTTTAATATGTATTATGCTATGGAAACTTTGGATGTCAGTGTTTTAGCTAGAAGTATAATCTCAAGGTTTTAATGACTATACAACGGCCTGGAGTTAAAAGTCTTCTGCTGCCGCTCTGTGCGACCCCATAGACGGTAGCCCGTCAGGCTCCCTATCCTTGGGATTCTCCAGGCCAAGAATACTGGAGTGGGTAGCCATTTCCTTCTCCAATGCATGAAAATGAAAAGTGAAAGTGAAGTAGCTCAGTTGTGCCCGACTCTTAGTGACCCCATGGATTGCAGCCTACCAGGCTCCTCCATCCATGGGATTTTCCAGGCAAGAGTACTAAGCAGCCTTAAAAGATTTTTCGTTGACCTCCACATTTTCGGTCTTAAAATCTCTCTTAAATTTGAAAAGACTTTGGGCAGCCTACAAGGTGGCAGTTTCTTGCTCGGCTACTCCCCACCTCAATTTAGACAATCCTCTCATCCTGTATCCACATTTTTCAGGTTGTGAATGTCTGAGTCTTGATACAGCTTCAACCTTTAGAGTCTTCCCTCCATTAGCAAATATAAAGCTAATTCGTAACTAACCTAATTGATTCACCATCTCCTAATTTATCTCTCTTCCTTCAGTAATTTCTTAATTGACTAAACCATTGTGAGTGAGAAAGAGAGAGGCCTGACCCACAGAAGTGACTGAGAACTGGCCTTAATGTTGGGGACTTTCCTTTCCTTTCAAGTTCCAGGCTTGCAGACCCAGTCCATGGGCTCAAGGCAGATGGCCTCAGGTCTGACCCTGGTCCCTTTCCTGGTCATTTCTTGGAGTATGAAGGGAAGGCATAGTTTTAATTTTGTTTATTTATTTAGTTTTGTTTTTGTTCATACCATGCAGCTTTCGGGATCTTAGTTCCCAAACCAGGGATTGAGTCCCCTGTAGTGGAAGTCTAACCATTGGACTGCTAGGGGAGTCCCACTTTTGCTTTAATTTAAACTTTTACTGCTCTGGCAGGGCCAAAGTACACTTTACATAGAGGCGGCATGTCAAATCACTTGGGGAGTTTAAAAAAATACTGGTGACTGGGTACTGCCTCGAGATGTTCTGATGTTACTGGTATAGGGTACAGAGATGGTTCAAAGCTTCTGGATGATTCTAACATGTAGCCAAGTATGGGAACTACCACCTCTGAGGGAAGACACACCGAATGGGAGGTCTGAAGGCAGAAAAATCATGAGTATTTAATTAGTAAGGGGAGAAAGTACAGAGGGTAAACATTTCTCTTAGCTTGTGTGTAGAGGAGAGCCTGTGTGTAAATGTGCTATTTAAAACCATTCGGGTTTCTGCTACAGATCGTCGGGGAGCCCAGGTCCAGCCATCCATTCAGCTTTTAGAACGGGGACCAGAATAGCTCCCCTTCTGCTCTGACACATCCTTGGGCACAACTTCTCCTCCTTTGTCAACCAACATGTCAGTTGTCTTCTGGCACAGGGAGTGTGTGTGCCCGTGTGACAATAGCAAGGCTTGCTCAGCCCTGAGCCCTTGGTGGATTGCTTCTCTGTGGTTATTCTGTCCCTGGGGAAGCAGAGGCTCGTATCCTCCAGGAGATGACCAGGCCCACCAGGGAGAGCGGTTCGTTCATTAAAGAACAAGGTGCTGGCCTCTTCCGGGGGAGGGGCCTCTGGAGGCTGGCACTGTGCTGGGTCCCTTATCTGCTGCTGTCTTCAGACCTGACTCTAGTCTCCTAGCTCCACTTTACAGGGGAGTAAACTGAGGCTGGGGGAGGCAGGGCATGCATTCAAGGACCCATGGATGATGGGTGGTAGAGCGTGGAGGAGGACCTGAGCAGGCAGCTCCAGGCTCCTGGCGGGAGTACAGCAGGGGTGACGTCCCACAGCTGCTCTGTGTGAAATGTTGCCGGGACCCCACCCTGGGGGCCAGGCCAGAGCTGCACAGGCACCGGGGCTGGCTTGGACATCCTCCTCCTCTTCGGCCCCTTGACTCCCTGGAGTCCTAGGTGTGCCTGGAGGCTTCCTGGAAGAGGCAGCTTGGGAGATTTACTTTTCATTAAGTGTGCTGGGAAAAGTCGTCCTGCCTGCTGGGAGCCCCTGGCGGTGTTGATTCAGAACTTGCATGGGCCCCTCTCCTGCCTCCCCTCAGCCCCTGAGCAACAGGACAGAAGGGGGTGACTGTACCTCGAAGAAGCCGAGTTCTCAGAGTGCCAGGCTGAGTCACATGGACGGCCGCTGCCCTGTTTCAGCAGCAGATTGCTTGCAACAAGACTCCTGTTGGCAGTTCCTCTTGTAGGATTTGATTCTTTGTCTCTAGAACAGGGGGTTTCCTCGGCTTGGGAGGGACCGTGTTCCAGAAATCCTAGCCTGGATTACTGCTGGAAAACAGCTGGGAGACTTTCATCTCTGACTTGCGGGACTCAGGAAGCCTTACCAGTTGCCCTGTTAGCATTCCCTGGGGGTCTGTCTTTGATGCCCACTCCCATTTTCTCCTGAATGGCATGCCCGTCACGGCACGTGTGGGTGTCTCCAGGGGAGCCGTGTGCTAAGGGCGGCTCTCGTTGGTTGGCTTCCTGACTCCATGCTCAGCCATGTCACTTTGATAGCTTGAAATTGACCCTGTTGGATGTATTTACACCAGAGAAATCCGCAGATAGCACAACTCGGGGGGTTATTTATTAACTTGTTTTCTGAGAGTCTGCTGTAGAGCCTTTATTAGCACTCCTGGGGCTGCGGGGTGGCCTGGCCAGCCCAAGACCGCTTGTGTTATCTTCCACCTGTCCCAGTCCGGCGTCACTGGATGCCTGGGTACTTGGCTTCCTCACAGCAATTCCGGGGGTCACTTGTGGCCCTTTTGCTGTGACTGAATGCGTAGGCCTGACCCAAGCCCTTATTGTGTAGCTCTTGGCTTGGTCCTGTGTTGGCTTGGATCACTCCACAGAAGCCAGTCCACGTTCTGCAGCCTCCCTGAAATGCCTGGACGCCCCAGCAGCTCCATGCCTCCGTGTAGAGGGCATGTTAGTGGGGGGATAAAGAGGCAGCTGGGGCTATGGACGCGTGCTCCCCCTTCTAACTGACTTCTTTTCCCCACAGCCCCAGCTGAGCTCACACAGCCCATTCACTGTCTCTGGGCCTGTGGACTCTGAGTGGCGCTGCCTCCCATGTCGCCTCCCTCTGGTCCGCTTCCCCGGGTCCTCTGCCCGCCCCTCTGGTGTAAGTGGATGGGGTCAGAAGAAGATCTGGCGGAGGCCGATGTTTCCAAGTGCGCGTGTTTGACTCTGTGAATGAGTATTTCTGTGTGTCTCTGTGTGTCTTCTCCCTACCGTCAGTGCCTTACCTGCTGTTCTGCTCTGGATTCGCTGGGGCTGCCTTGGGGCTGGGGTGGGTAAAGGCGGGTAGCTGGCTGGGAATCCTCCCACACCTTGCAGGGCAAAGGATGCCAAGTCAGCAAGTGGTGTGTGAACAGCAGGCTCATCGAGTGCAGCTTATCTTGGGACCGGAGGTGAGATCTCCTTGGGGCAACTCGCTTTGCCTAACCTGCATTGCCTCCCCCATACCAGCCTGGTGAAGTAGATGTCATTGTGCCCATTTTTCAGAAATGGAAGCTGAGGCTCAGAGAGGTTCAGTCCCTGACTAAGGTCACACAGCCCCTAAGTGCGAGGGGAAAGATTTGTGTTGGTTTCAAAGCCCTGCGCTCTTTCTCTCGAGTCTGTGCACAAATGATGCGGAAATAGAGACTGGCGAGCAAACACTTAGATACGGCTGTGGTTTAACCAGAGGAAACTGCATCCTGGTCACAGGTAACCTGATTTGGGGAAGCAGAGATGGAGAGATTAGTTCCTCTCTGAACCTTAAATGTCAGCAAGCCAACCTCTGCTGTGGGCGAACAATCGAGCTCTGCTGCCTGCAGACCTGACTGTGGGCTTGCACTGAGTTCCCTGTCCTCCCCGAGCCTCAGTGTTCTCACTGCAGAATGGGACAGTAACACAGACTTTACAGAGTGCCCTTGAGAACTAAGTGAAAAAACACACGTAAAGTACTAGTGAAGCTGGACCCAAGGCTCAGTAAATGGCGCTAAGACGATGGCAGTGACATAAAGGACTGCGGAGAAGGACAGACCTCACATAACAGAGGCCAGTCCGTGGACTGCATTTACTCCAAAGTTCAGTTCAGTTCAGTTCAGTCGCTCAGTCGTGTCCAACTCTTTGAGACCCATTAACCAAAGCACGCCAGGCCTCCCTGTCCATCACCAACTCCTGGAGTCCACCCAAACACATGTTCATTGAGAAGGTGATGCCATCCAACAGTCTCATCCTCTGTCGTCCCCTTCTCCTCCTGCCCTCAATCTTTCCCAGCATCAGGGTCTTTTTAAATGAGTTATCTCTTCGCATCAGGTGACCAAAGTATTGGAGTTTCAGTTTCAACATCAGTCCTTCCAATGAACACCCAGGACTGATCTCCTTTAGCATGGACTGGTTGGATCTCCTTGCCATCCAAGGGACTCTCAAGAGTCTTCTCTAACACCACAGTTCAAAGCATCAATTCTTCAGCACTCAGCTTTCTTCACAGTCCAACTCTCACATCCATACATGACCACTGGAAAAACCATAGCCTTGACTAGACAGACCTTTGTTGGCAAAGTAATGTCTCTGCTTTTTAATATGCTATCTAGGTTGGTCATAACTTTCCTTCCAAGCAGTGAGCATCTTTTAATTTTGTGGCTGCATTCACCATCTGCAGTGATTTTGGAGCCCCCCAAAAATATAGTCAGCCACTGTTTCCACTGTTTCCCCATCTATTTCCCATGAAGTGATGGGACCGGATGCCATGATCTTAGTTTTCTGAATGTTGAACTTTAAGCCAACTTTTTCACTCACCTCTTTCACTTTCATCAAGAGGCTTTTTAGTTTCTCTTCTCTTTCTGCCATAAGGGTGGTGTCATCTGCCTATCTGAGGTGATTGATATTTCTCCCAGCAATCTCGATTCCAGCCTGTCCTTCATCCAGCCCAGCGTTTCTCATGATGTACTCTGCATTTTAGGCATAATGATCCATGGCATGTTTTCCTGTGTCTTCAACATTCTCCCATCTCCCCTTGCTCTAATGGCCACTCAGTAGGACTTGGGCCCCCTCTGAATGTGGTGTGGGTCACTGCTCTGCCCAGGATTTCTGGCGGTGAGAGCAGGAGGCGAATCTCACTTCTTGGATCCCAGGTCCCAGTACATATCAGTTCCTGCCAGGGTGTCGCTGCCAGCATCTCACTCTAACCTGGCCCTGCAGCAGGAACCATCCTCTTGTGTCCCCCAGTGCAAGGCAGGCTGGGGGCCAGACTCAAAATTCCAGGCTAAAGGCAGGGATGATGACAATCTGACACTCATCCTAACCTCAACCACCCAAACAGCCTGGGCCTAATCCCTAGCCCCGGACTCATTCTCATGTGAAAGTCGTTCAGTCATGTCTGACCCTTTACGACCCCATGGACTGTAGCCCACCAGGCTCCTCTGTCCACGGAATTCTCCAGGCCAGAACGCTGGAGTGGTTAACTGTTCCCTTCTCCAGGGGACCTTCCCAACACAGGGATTGAACCCAGGTCTCCCGCCTTGCAGGCGGATTCTTTACCGTCTGAGCCACCAGGGAAGCCTGGACTCAGTCTTAACCTAAGCTTAACCTGCGACTCGGCCCCTGTGGCTTAGTCCTTTCCTGCTGCTGTTACTCGACCCCGATGCTCAGGGTCCTCCTACCCCCCCAGCCCTCCGCCTCCAGGAAGCCAGCAAGCAGTGCTGCAGTCTGTCTCTTGGGCCCGCAGAGCCCGGGCGTTCCTGTCCCCTTTGCTCAGTCTAGGCTGGATCTGACCCTCCACACAGAGAGAGGACTGTTCAGGCGCTGCCTCAGCAGGTCCTGGCCCTGAGCATCGCCGCACCCAGCTCCTGCCCTGGCATGACTGCTCCCCCGCACCTTGTCTCAGAGCCGGCTCTTCCCGGGGCTCCTTGCCCTCCCTGTGCTCCCCACCCCAGGGTGTAATAACAGAGAGCAGGAAGTGTGCACTGAGAGCACACCGCCAGGGTCACGGAACTCTTTTCCCTCTAGTGGGTGCAGCTGGGCCCACGGGACCCCAGTGGCTGCTCTGAGCCTATTAGTTCTGCCAGGCGCCCAGGCTTCCTCTGGGGGCACATGGTATGTCTGTTGAGGGCAGCCCCGCTCACCTTAGGCTCCCTGGATTTTCACCACTCATTTGCTTCTGTCCACTGTTCTTTTTTTTTTTTTTTTAAAAATTAATTTATTTACAAGTTTTTCTTTTTTCTTTTTTTTTAAATATTTCTGCTGTAGCATGTGTTATCTTAGTTCTCCTACCAGGGATCGAACCTGAACCCCCTGCATTGAAAGCATGGAGTCTTAACCTCTGGACCACCAGGAAATTCCTTCTATCCACTGTTCTTTGAACCCTTTCCCCCGGCTTGGATGCCAGGCCTGTCTTCTGGGCTGTGAGCACACACAGACATGCTTTACCACTGCCTACATGGCCTTTCCATGCTGCTGATGTTCAGGAGGAAGTCAGCGCCCCCACCATCATCCTCTACCCCTTGGGGCCCTGGGGGAGGTGCTGAGTAATTGCAAAGTCCAGTGGATTGCAGGCAGTGGCTTCTCAGGTCCTTGAGGAAATCAAGCTCCCAGCCTTTTCCCTGCTCTTCCATCTGCTCCAATGCTGTTCCTGCATGTGGCCCTGGGGCAAACTCCTTGTCTAAGCCTCAGCTGAGAGTCATTTCTCTGGAGGCCCTCCACGACCCTCCCGACAAGCTGTACTTTGCCTTCGTTTAATTATAACATAACTATTTGATTGTGCCATTATCAGTTTAATTACACATCAGCCTCTCCGCTGTGCCAGTGCGCGTGGGGACTGCCCTCCCTGCCTGTGTGGCGCAGCCTGCCGGAAGCACAGCTGCCGCCCGTGCATCTCTGTTCCAAGCTGGGTGATCCGGGGCTGGGCATCAGCATGGCTCTCCTCTGCCCTGGGATACTGAAGGGGCTGGGTCCACCCCGGCTCTGCTTTCCTGTGAGTCTCCCTTACCCCCACTTCTGAACCTCTTTCCTCTGAGTTCCTGGGCTGCTGTTCCAGGTCACCAGGCTGGAGCCTCCCCCAGATTTTGTCCTTTAAAACTCATTGATTTTTGTGCTGACTTTTACAGTACAAATGTCATCGTTAGATAAAATAATTGAAGCGGGTAATCTATTCGCTGAGCTCGCAAGGCCCCTCCCGCTCTGCCTGGCCTGGTGTGTCTGTGAGGCACTGCTGGGGTTTGTCTTAACAACCTACCTCAACCTGGGCTCCAGGGACCGGGTCAGCTGGGCTCAGCAGGTGGTGCAGAGGCACCTGGCCGAGATCTTCCCCTGCACACCAGTGCCTTCTGAGGGGCTCGGTGTGATGCCAGGCTGTGCAGGGAGTGCTCACCAGCCAAATCCAGGTCCACTCTCCACTCTGCACTCTCCAGCATTCAGTTGGGGTTGTCACAGAAGAAAATTAAACGAAACCACAGGCAAGGGGTCCCCACTGTCCCCGACACTCAGCAGGGGCTCAGCAAATGTGCCCGCTGCCCGCTGCCCCCGCCCCCAACAGAATGAATCCTCTGGGTATGGGAGGGGCCCAATGACCAGCAAACTGTGTAGGTGTTATATATAGCTCGAAAACAAAGGAGAGTTGTGTGCCCCGAGAAAAGAACTTTATCTCCGGAATATAAACTTGCCAGTCTTTCCTGGTTCAGGAGCTTTCTTTAGGTAAGGCATGGAATGGCTCACACCCAATTTCCATTTCCAGTCGTGCAAAGCTAATCTTCAAAAGGACTTCCCTGGTGGCTCAGTGGTAAAGAATCTGCTTGCAGTACAGGAGACTTGGGAGATGCAGGTTTGATCCCTGGGTCGGTAAGATCCCCTGGAGGAGGAAATGGCAACCTACTCCAGTATTCTTGCCTGGAGAATTCCATGGACAGAGGAGCCTGGTGGGCTATAGTTCACAGGGTCTCAAGGAGTCGGGCACAACTGAGCACAGCTCAGCAATCTTCAGAAGCAGAGGGCTTCCTGTATAAGAATAGGCGTCTTGGGGGCCGTCTCTTCAAAAGCAGAGAGACACAGCTTTGGGTCACGGAGCTGGCTGTGCTCTGGCAGGCAGGTGAGCATGTTGGGTGGGGCTGTTTGCTCTGCCAGTACTTGGAAATGGGTGTTCTGGGGCTGTGGAGAGGGGAGGCCCTCCTGGGTGCTGGAGGAGGTGAGGATGAGTCTGGAGGATGGGGAGGAAAGGGCCTGGGCTTGGATGCTGTTGAGCTGTTATGTAGAAAGCTGGTGAGAGGGAAGCTAGGACGGAGCTCTGGGTCCGTGGGGCAGCCCCTCGCTCTCTCTGCCTGGTGAGCTCTCCTAGGATTTGGGCCAGCAACGGGCAGAAGCTCCACCTCGTGTGTCAAGAAGCCCCGAGTTACAGCCATAAAAAGGAGCGCATTTGAGTCGTTCTAATGAGGTGGATGAACCTAGAGCCTGTTATACAGAGTGAAGTAAGTCGGAAAGAGAAAGATAAATATCACATACTGACACATATATATGGGATCTAGAAAGATGGAACTGGTGAATTTATTTGCAGGGCAGCAATGGAGAGACAGACATAGAGAACAGACTTATGGGCATGGAGAGAGGGGAGGAGAGGGTGAGATCTACGGAGAGAGTAACATGGAAACTTACATTACTATACGTAAAATAGCCAACGGGAATTTGCTGTATGTCTCGGAACTCAAACAGGGGCTCTGTATCAACCTAAAGAGGTGGGATGGAGGGAGATGGGAGGGAGCTTCAAGAGGGAGGAGACATATATACACCTATGCCTGATGCATGTTGATGTTTGACAGAAAACAACAAAATTCCGCAAAGCAGTTATCCTTCAATTAAAAAATAAATAAATTTAAATGATGAAAAAAAAAAAGATGCACCAAGTTAGCACTTGCCTGTCTGGGTGTGAGTTCAGATTCTGCCACTCTGGGCTGAGCTACGTGGGGCCAATCGTGTTACCAATCCAAGCCTCCATTCCCTGTCTATGAAAGGATGTCCACTTATGGGGTAGGGTGCAGATTAAGAAGAGTGGATCAGGGAGGCATGGGGTGTGGGCCATGTAGGTGCCAGCTTGGAGCCTCCACTCCCCCAAATGAGGATATGCACTTCCTGGGTGCTGGGCTTCCTGGTTGAGCAGAGGCACAATGGCCTCGGAGCGCAAGGATGAGAAGGAGCAGATGAGGTGAGAAGGCTGGCCTCCAGCAGGGAAAGGCAGTCTTGGTCACAGAGGCAGACTGTGCCGAGAGGTAGGTGGAGTGCCTGAGCAGGAGTGCAGGGAGGTGGGTAGAGTCAGGGCAAGTCAAATCAGGGCTGGTGCTGAAAGAATGGAGCACGGCGCCCAGAGCTCTGATGGAGCCGTCGGGCCTGTGGGCTGACCGGGCATGTCTCAGGAAGGCAGTAATCCTTCCCTCCTGATGCAGAGTCCACCTCCCTCCTGATCCCAGTCCATATCCCAAATCCACTGGCTGCCTCAGCCCTTCAGCAGTGNTGGCTTCTTTTAGGTTTTACCATCAGCTTGTCTGTCGTTGTTAGCAGTGACAGCTGAGAGGTGGGAGGCTGGGATGGATGCACCGCTTTCCCGAGAGCCAGCTGGGCTGACGCTTCTCAACAAGAACTCCCTGGTTCTTGGTATTGAGAGGAACTTTCAAACAGATGCCGAGAGATCGATGGCTTTTGGCTTCTAAGAATAAGGATGCTTTGAGTCCTCATGTGCTGAGTTGTACTCTGATAGTGGGCTACGTCGTAATAAGAGAACAGCTTTTGAGCTGAGTTCCCTAGATTCCATCCTCTGCTCCCCCTTATGCCCGGTGTGACTCTGGGCAAGCTACTTCACCTTTTTGAGCCTCAGGTTGCTGATCTAAAAATGAAGGTGCTTGCTCCCACCCAGAAGGCTTGTTTTGGGGACATGGTTCCTGGCTCACAGTGGGGCCTCAATGCATGAGGACAGCTTTCTTCACCCCGTAATTCTGGGAGTTGCTACTCATGGTCTTCTCTCTGCCCAGCATGTCTAGAGCAGAGTTGTGGGCAGACACTCGGGCTGGAGCATGGTGGCCTCTAGCAGGTGGCTGGCTCCCAGTCACTCAACCTCAGGACCCTTTGCTGACCACACCAGCTTTTCCCCTCCCCTTTGTCTACCTGTTGAATGTCCTTCCTGTTGGTGTGGTTGTGTCAACTGTCGATGTCATTGTTCCTAAAGAGTTACTTGGGAGCAGCTGTGGCAGGGCAGCGTTGGCCTTCAGGAAGATGACAGTGGGGTGGGTGGGGGGGCGGCAGAGGTGGTCTGCACAGAGCTGAGCTGGGAATTCCATACCGTTGAGATGGAATGCATGCTTTGCACAAGGGCACTCAACATGGGGGAAGACAGGCACAGAGTGAGCACTTGGAGGTCTCTTTCATCCTCACCCAGACTTTGAAAATGTTTGCCAAAGCTTGTACATGATGGACCCTCTGTAGGGAAATAAGAGGCAACCAAGCCCAATTCCCACCTTAAAGGTTAGTGTCCTGGAGATACAGGGGGAGCAAGTATGTTTGACCCACGTGATGGTGGTAGTAATTCAGGCCTTTGTCATTGTCGTTCGGTTGCTCAGTTGTGTCCAGCTCTTTGTGACCCCATGGACTGCAGTACGCCAGGCCTCCGCATCCTTCACCATCTCCTGGAGCTTGCTTAAACTCACGTCCATTGAGTCAGTGACGCCATCCAACTATCTCATCCTCTGTCGTCCCTGTCTCCTGCCCTTAATCTTTTAGTACTTACCACATGCTTAACTTTGCATGAGTTAATTCTCGTAAGCATCCTATAACTTGCTACAATTATTATCTCCACTATGTAGGTGAAGAACAGAGGCAAGAGAGGTTTAGCAAAGTGTCCAGTGTCAAGGGGTGGAGCCTGATGTTGAACCCTGGCTGACTTAACCCTTTGCCACCCTGCTTCCTTCCCAAGCATGCTGAGCAGCTGTGCTAAGGGAGGCAGTGTCCTGTGGAGCAACCAAGTACAGCATGAACCATACGTATAATTCAAATTTTAGAAAATATTACTAAAAAGATCCAGGTGAAATTATTTTATGTAGGTCAATTCATTTATTTAGTCCATTATTGTCTTTGCAACATATAATCAACATAAAATTATTAATGATATATTTTATATTCTTTGTTTTGAACTAAGTCTTTGAAATTTGACATCTATTGTATAGTTACACTGTTATCAATTGGACTGGCCACCTTTTAAGTGCTCAGTGGCCCCGTGTGGCTCGTGACTAGCACAGGATCACCCATCCTCTGTCCTCTGACGGCTGCTAGCCTGACTGGGAGACAGATGGCCTTGCTTTCTGCTTTGTGCTTGCCACACACACGCTGCTGCGGCTCCCGGCTTCCTGGCCTCCTGGCCCCATGGCTCTCCAGCACATCCCTCCGTGTAGTTTCCTGTCTTTTTCATACCTCTGCCACCTCACAGAGGTGCTTCTTTCTGTCCAGGAGCCCTTTCAGGGCTGGAACTGAATCTTCCAGGGCAGAAGGAATTTGGAAAGATCAGGAGTGCGGGAGCTGGGGCGGTAGAGACGATCACAGCCATGATTAGGAGGTGAGTTTGGGAATTTCTGATGACGGGCAGAGTAGCTGCCATTTACTGGGCAATATGCCTGACATTGTTCACTAAATTCTCACAGTCACCCCACACTGTAGATGTGATTCCCCTGTTTATTTTAGTCAGTAGATTTGCTCGTGGGGAGACTGAAGCACAGGGAGGTTAGAGGTGCCTCAGCCAATGGGTGGTGAAGCCAAGCCTGAGGCCCAGGGCTGTCTGATTCCCAATCCGTGGTCCTTGGCACTTAGACTCAGTTCGGACCGAGGAATGGGAATTACTGTCTGTAGGCAGCAGGGCGCCTTGAGGCTTGTGAGCAGGGGACGTGTTGGGACAAGTCTGGCAGAGGGAAGACTGGTGAGGCTGCCCTGGATTGAGCTCAGTGGATAAATGCGGGCGACACGACATGACATGGCGGAAAGTCCCGAATGCCCCCGGTTCGGATGGCCTGCTTGGGATAAATGTCACTCTTTAGGTTCCCTGGGTCCATACTTCGGGAGTAGCAGCATCCCTCTGGGGCAGACACCTTGCCGGCCTGGGAGTGACGCTGGGAGTCGGACTGAGAGCCCCAGACAGCTGTCCTGACGGTCAGGATGCGTGAGCCCCATCAGCAGCGGGCGGTCTCCAGGGTGCCGCTCCTAACAAGCGGTAACGAGAAGATGAAGGTGGATGTCTTGATTGACTGCCTGCCATCAGCTTGCATTTACACGTTGGGCAGACTCCAGCTTATCCGTAGGGTAGCTCACTTTCCCTCCCTGGACTCTTCTTTGCTTTCTTCTATGAAGAATAGATACCCAGGGAACTTAGGTCACAGGCACATGCCCCAGCTCTGAGCTGCCTGTGGACACCATCAGCTGTGCTTTAAGGAGATAAAGGGTGAAGCATGGCAGGTCGTGGTCATCTTCCTGCCCTGTGGGCTCTGACCTGGGACACTGGCTTCCCTGAAGAACCCCTGTGCATCAGTCCTGTCCCACACTGGGACCCTCTGTGCGTGAGGTCCTGTCCAGGGCTGTGCTAAGCGCCTCTTTGGCTGAGATTTCAGAGACTCCAGAGCCCTGGGCCTCTGCCCTCCTTTCCAGATCAGCAGAAGAGAAGGCAGAGGGTCCGGGGCTGCTGTGTGTGTGCTTCTAGGGTCCCCAGCAAGGAGTGGCCTTCAGTACGTAGAATCTGCCCCCGCTGTCTCCTTTCTTGCTGCATCAAGGTCCACAGCCTGGCTTCCTAGCAGTGAGGCCCCACATAGGTTACTAAACGCCTCTGGGCTTCCACCTATTTATCTATCTATGAAATTAAGGCGACCAACTACACCTCCTTACAGAATATGTTGAGGATTTGGAGCAAACTCACTCTGGCCCACTTGGCAGCCAGCAACCGTTTGGTTGTTTGTGTCCAAGCTGAGCTGCTTGTATAGATCTTGAACATTGTCCCGCTGCAGTGGGTAATGAGAGAACCAACGTGCTCTGCCCCTCCTTTCCCGCAACCCCGACCAATTCTCATCCTCTCTGTTTCGTTCAGGAGCCTTGTCTCTCAGATCAGTTCCTCTGTTTCTTATTTCAGGCTTTCCCTTGCATCAGTCCCCTCCGGTTTATCCCCCCATCCTAACAGGGCTAGGACACCGGCTCCTTGCCCTGCCATCCTGCCTGTCCTCCAAGCTCCCGTCTTCCCTTCGAGCTGGAGTCTTGAAAGTGTCATCAGTATTTATTGCCCCTACCACCTCTTCTTCACTTCTGCCCTGGTTGCTTTTGCTACTCAGTGATTCAATCAAACGCTAATCTAGGTGTTGCTTTGAAGGTACATATTCTGTAGATGGAGTTAACATCTACAATCAATTGACCTTAAATATAGGAGATTAGCCTGGATAGTCTAGATGGACCTCGTCCAATCAGTTGAAAAGTCTTGAGACCAAAACTTTCCCTGAATGAAGAAGTTCTGCTTCCAACTGCTGCATCAGCTCCTAGCTGAGGGTTTCCAGCCTGTTGTCTGCCCCACCGATTTCCGACTTGCCAGCCCCCACAGTCGCAAAAGCTAGTTCCTTTCTATCTGGCCAAGGCTCTCTCCCCAGCTTTCCCCTTTGTTTCTCCACTTGTTTGTTGGTTAATTCCCTCAGTTTTGCTTACCCCGAAAGACAAGAAACACGGCAGCTCTCACCTCCAGGGCTTAGGTGACGCGCTTTGTCGCTAGAGGGTGTAGCCCTCTTCTCCTAGCTCCAGTCTGAGAAAAGTTGGGTGTGGGCTCTGTTGGCCTGGTGTGGGTCCTGTGCCCTCTCCCCATCCAGTGTTTGGGGAACAGAGGGCTCTGGGTGTCCTCCCCTTGAGAGCTGCAAGATCGGCTTAGCGTAAGGAGACATCCCTGAAACTGGAGCAGGGTTGCTCCTAGAAGAAGAGGGATTTGCTCCACAGACAACAAGCTGGGTGTCCTCTGTGGTTTTGTGACAGCAGGGTCTCCCCTCTGGTCCCATAGCATTTACATGTGCCTCTAATACAATTTTTAGTTTGGCCGCTTGACCCAGCGCTTCCGAGTCTGGCTTCTTCCCCAGCCCACCAGCTGCTCCAGGGCACTGCTGGCTCTTGTTCATCTGTGGTCGCCTGGGCCAGCAGAGTGCCTGGAGCATGGTGGATGCCCAGTGTCTGGACATCTCTTTCCTTTTTCCCTGCTCATATGTCATTTTCCAATTCCCACTTTGGCACAGGTATTTTCACTTCTGCTGTTATTGCTTTAAATGAAAATAGTGACTGTTTGCTAAGTTCATTCCAAGCACCTTACATTTGCTATCTCAGGGAACCCTGGCATCCATTGAGCGAAGGAGGTTTTATTATTCCCATTTAAAAGGTGAGAAAATTGATGCTTAGAAAGATTTGAACTGATTTGCCTAAGGTCACAGATGTTCAAGCTGGTTTTAGAAAAGGCAGAGGAACCAGAGATCAAATTGCCAACATCTGCGGATGATGGAAAAAGCAAGAGAGTTCCAGAAAAACATCTATTTCTGCTTTATTGACTATGCCAAAGCCTGTGTGGATCACAACAAACTGTGGAAAATTCTGAAAGAAATGGGAATACCAGACCACCTGACCTGCCTCTTGAGAAATCTGTATGCAGGTCAGGAAGCAACAGTTAGAACTGGACATGGAACAACAGACTGGTTCCAAATAGCAAAATGAGTACGTCAAGGCTGTATATTGTCACCCTGCTGATTTAACTTCTATGCAGAGTACATCATGAGAAACGCTGGACTGGAAGAAGCACAAGCTGGAATCAAGATTGCCAAGAGAAATATCAATCACCTCAGATATGCAGATGACACCACCCTTACAGCAGAAAGTGAAGAGGAACTGAAAAGCCTCTTGGTGAAAGTGAAAGAGGAGAGTGAAAAAGTTGGCTTAAAACTCAACATTCAGAAAACAAAGATCATGGCATCCGGTCCCATCACTTCATGGGAAATAGATGGGGAAACAGTGGAAACAGTGTCAGACTTTATTTT
>SJYQ01005612.1:378423-395020 GCA_006410935.1 Redunca redunca | reverse complement strand
TCGGTGTACCGTCGAAACTAACACAAGCTTGTAAAGCAGCTATCCTCCGATAACAATTAACTAAAAATAAGTCTGAAATATATATTGAAAAAATAATTTATTAAGATTAAATTTTTTTAATTAGATGATTTAATTTTAATTAAATTTGTAATATTGTGATGGTTTTTGCCATACATCAGTATGAATCAGCCACGTGCATACATATGTCCCCGCCCTCCTGAGCCCCCCTCCCACTTCCCACCCCACGCCATCCCTCTAGGTTGTCACAGAGCGCCAGCTCTGGGTGCCCTGCATCATATATCAGACTCCCCCTGGCTGTCTGTTTTGCGTGTGGTGTATGTTTCAATGCTGTTCTCTCAGATCATCCCACCCTCTCCTTCTCTCATTGAGTCCCAAACTCTGTTCTTTATTGAAATACCTATTTGTGAGTGGCGAGATGAGTCTGGAGATCCTGGGAGACTCCAGGCTAGTAATTTAAGTCAGGCGTGGATGGAATTGGAAGCCACAATACTGGATGATATCATCTAGGGGAGAGAGGAGGTTGGTTAGGGCTTTGGAGAGAATGGGGTGCTGACTGCTGAGTTCCAGTTAAATGGAACCCCTGGCAGCTGCTGTTCCACACTGGCTGTAGGGATCTTCACAGTAACACTGTCATCTCAGATGGATCTCATAGGATCCCTTTTCTTCTGGGATCCTATGCTGGTCCTGATCTCTGAACTCCTGATTCTGCCTCAGTGTATTAAGAATACATGTAATATTCTTATATGTAATAAAAGAGTTGGTAATAAAATATAATAAAAGAGTTGGTGGTTCAGCACATGCATGGGGAGCTCTCATTTCTGACTTCTTGGCTTCCAGGAGGAGTGTGAGTTCAGAGTGTGGGCTGGACCAGACTCTGGGTATCTGGGGGCTTGGTCCTACCCATCTGCAGACCTGGTCGCTCTTGAACGCTTTAAGCCATCCTCACCCTCCAGATAGTTCTCTGCCTCCCCATCCTCCCCAGGCCTGAAATCTGTGCAGCCGACCCTCAGAGGTTTCTTGAGGGGACTATGGTGGAGCCCCACCTGAGATTCATGACTTTCCCCCCACCACACTCTCCATGCCCCTTCCCAGAAGAGCACTCTGAGGACCATCAACCTGACCGTCCCTGATGCTGATGTATGTAGCCAGAGGAAGAGGGCAAGGGGGTGGGGCTGAGGAGGGGGAGCTCACGCCAGAGCTGTGCTTCCTCCCACCGCCCGGGAACACGAGCCAGCAACAGACAACTGGATTTCCTCTTCCTCCTGGTGACACGGCTGCATATGTTTCACTTCCTAACGGAGTTTCATTGCTGTTTCGGGTGGCAGGAGTAATTCTGAATGCTTTCTGGGGCTCCCATTTCCTTCCAAACTGGAGATCACTAGGATCACGATGGAAACTCTGACTCAGAATTGGAAGCTGCATCTTTAACTGCTCTTGCAAAGTTGGGGGAAAAGGCAGCTGTAGGTTATGAAAGAGCCTGTTTGGTGCCCAGAGCAGAGACTGCGTGGCTGCTGCTGTGGAGAATGGCAGGCCGGCTGTCCACCCGGAGCTGTAGAGCTCCATAATGTGGGCACTGAGCTGCCAGCTGCAGACTGGGGCAGCTTCGTCCCAGGGCCACTATAGGGCGGTCCCCACCCTGGGAGTGCTGGGCTGAGATGGGGAGCCTAGAAGAGTATGGGTTTAACTGTTGGTTTTCCTGGAAGGCAGAGGGGGCTAATAATAATGAAGGGGTTCTGTGTGGCAGATACATCCCCATAAAGCAGAGAGGCTAAGGGCAGAGGCTTTGGAATGGTGGCTGTAGCACCTACCATTGTTGAGTCTCAGTTTTACCATCTGTAAAATGGGGATGATGATAGAACTGCCTTGCTGGGGTGAGTAGATGAGTGGGGAGAGCTGGGCACAGGGCACAGTGCCTGGCACACTGCCAGGATGTCCCCCAAGGTCGCTGCTCCTGGGGAGGACATGGTGGGCGGAAGCATGTGCTCCAAGCCAGCCTGTGAACGGCAGCCCTGCCAGCTGCTCCTCTCCAGATGCAGGCCCCAGCTCCAGCGTGGGCTTCTGCTTCAACCAGGAGTGTCTTCTTGGACACGGACTTCCTTCTCTGGACAGAGAATTGCTTTTAATTTATTAATTTGCACATTTTTTCCCACGACGCTTTGTTGAGCTGATATTAGGCACCAGGCTCCATGCCTGGAACTCAGGATGCACAGTGTGAATCAGACACTCAGAATCCCCCGCCTCTGACCAGAGACGCCTGCTGCTGCTGCTGGGCCCGGGCCCCCGGGATGCTGTGGCTGGCCCAGAGTCACACAGGAGTCAGGGGCTTCCTGGAGGCCAGGGCATGGGCTGCGGTCCCTGGGGCTTGCCGTTCTGTTGCATTCATTCCTCTGGAGGTGGCAGAGTGTGGTGGAGTCGGGTCTGCTCTGTTTCTTGAGTGACCGGAGCTCTCTGGACTCCAGTTTTCTCATCTGTAAGCCAGGAATAGGAGCGCTGCCTTCACCAGCAGGCTGTGAGGAGGTCGTGAATCGGAGTGTGCAGGGCTAGCACGCCGGAGATGCTCTGTGACTGGTCTTTGCCCCTCTCCTCCCCCACCCAGCGCTCCTGGCTGGGAGGACGTTTGCCCTTGGGAGGAGGAGCAGGGCTGACCTTGGCTCTGGCGGCCGCATTTCTGTCACTGTGGCCTGCCCCACTGGCATTGATCAAACTATTATCCCAGTTGTCCCCATCCTCCTCTGAGCCCTGCAGCAGCCCTGGCATTTCCAGGGCCTTCCAGAGCCTGGTGATGGATGGTGCCACAGTCCAGGCCTCGCTTGTGATGGGCCCAGGCGGGCGTGGGCATGTGATGGATCAGCCCGAGGATGGTATTTTGGAAGGAAAGTTCAAATTATATTTCAGGATAATACCCTGCCTCCCCTGGCCCCCACCCTGAATCCCATTTGTAATCTGGCCCAAGAAGTTCTGGCGGGAGTTAACTAGCTTGTGATGGATGGGCTGGCACTTCTGTTCAGCCTGCAGATCCTGACTCTTAATTAATATAGATGTGGGTTTAATTTGGGGTTAGCAGGGCTGCATGGGGCCACCTGTGTTTGCTCCCAGACTGGCCTGGCTGCCTGGGCCAGGGTGCCCAGCCATCGCGCCCATCCTCGCAGAGCTCCTGGTCTCTGTGGACCACTGGCACTGTTGTGACTGGTCTCTGCCATCCTCTTGCTTTTCTTACCAAGGGAGGTGCCCTTCAGGTGGTGTGGGGAGGCTGCTGCGCAGGCACCATCTTCGGGAGTCAGCTCCCCGACCCAGGGGAGCGTGGGGGAGGCCAGGGTGAGGGGAGGGCACAGCTCTCTTCTCCTTCCCGGGCGTGGCTGTGCTTTCTGGCCGTCTGCGTGGTGTTAGGGGACATACACTGTGGGCCTGTGTGTAAGAGAGTGGGAGTGCTTTGCATGTGTCAGTGTGCGTGTGTGTGCGTGAATTAAGCAGTACTGTGTGAGTGTGAGTGTGCATGTGAGTGGGTCATGGGTGCAGGCGTGCATACATGAGAGTGGGGGGTGGTGAATGTGTGTGAGTGTCGTGAGCCCTGGTGTGCTGGTGAGTATTCAACGACGGCTCTCCAAGGAAACAGAAAACTTTATAGTTTCGCTGGTTCCTGGGGTGTAAACACTCCCACAGTGGCTGATTTTGAGTGTTGTGATGTCCTTGAACATGTAGTTGGGAAGGGATGTGTGTGTGTGTGTTGCTCAATTGTGTCCAACCCTTTGTGACCTCATGGACTGTAGCTTGCCAGGCTCCTTTGTCCGTGGAATTCTCCAGGCAAGAATACTGGAGTGGGTTACCATTCTCTTCTCCAGGGGATCTTCCCAACCCGGGGATCGAAGCTGGGTCTCCTGCATTTCAGGCTTTTTCTTCACCAGCTGAGCTGCCAGGGATGATGTACCATTATGTGGTATTTCAGATACAACAGACTTTAGTAGCTCTATAAACACAGATAATAGTGAAATGTAGCAAAATAACTAGGAAGTGATGAGTTTTGTGTATTTGTCAATGTTATTTGTAATGTAATTTGCTTAATTATATGTTTGTTATTTGATTTATAGTGACTGCGTTGGGTAACTGGCTCACAAAATTCCTGAAAATTTAACAGTAGCCTCTCATGAGATGGTTCAGGCTGGTTCCAGCATACCACTGTGTGAGTCAGTGTGTGAGATGAATGTGAGTATGCAGGTGTAGGTGAGTGTATTTGAGTGTGTGTGATGGTGTGAATGTGAATACATGAGTGTGAGAATGTGGACCTGAGTGTGAGTGTGTGAGCACAAGTGTGCCTGTTTATGAGTGTGAGCATGCAAGTGTATATGAATGAGTGTGGGTATATACACAAAAGTCACCCATGCGCTGTATGTGAATGAGTGTGGGGTATATACACAAAAGTTACCCATGCAAGTGTATGTGAATGAGTGTGGGGTATATACACAAAAGTCACCCATGAAAGTGTATGTGAATGAGTGTGGGGTATACACAGAAAAGTTACGCATGCAGGTGTATGTGAATGAGTGTGGGGTATATACACAAAAGTCACCCATGAAAGTGTATGTGAATGAGTGTGGGGTATACACAGAAAAGTTACGCATGCAGGTGTATGTGAATGAGTGTGGGGTATATACACAAAAGTCACCCATGCAAGTGTATGTGAATGAGTGTGGGGTATACACAGAAAAGTTACGCATGCAGGTGTATGTGAATGAGTGTGGGGTATATACACAAAAGTCACCCATGAAAGTGTATGTGAATGAGTGTGGGGTATACACAGAAAAGTTACGCATGCAGGTGTATGTGAATGAGTGTGGGGTATATACACAAAAGTCACCCATGCAAGTGTATGTGAATGAGTGTGGGGTATACACAGAAAAGTTACGCATGCAGGTGTATGTGAATGAGTGTGGGGTATATACACAAAAGTCACCCATGAAAGTGTATGTGAATGAGTGTGGGGTATACACAGAAAAGTTACGCATGCAGGTGTATGTGAATGAGTGTGGGGTATATACACAAAAGTCACCCATGCAAGTGTATGTGAATGAGTGTGGGGTATACACAGAAAAGTTACGCATGCAGGTGTATGTGAATGAGTGTGGGGTATATACACAAAAGTCACCCATGAAAGTGTATGTGAATGAGTGTGGGGTATACACAGAAAAGTTACGCATGCAGGTGTATGTGAATGAGTGTGGGGTATATACACAAAAGTCACCCATGCAAGTGTATGTGAATGAGTGTGGGGTATACACAGAAAAGTTACGCATGCAGGTGTATGTGAATGAGTGTGGGGTATATACACAAAAGTCAGTGAATGTGGGGGCTTCCTTGGTGGCTCAGTGGTGAACGGTGTGCCTGACAATGCAGGAGACGTAGGTTCCATGCCTGGCCCGGGAAGCAGCCACATGCCGGGAAGCGGCCAGGCCCGTGCGCCCCAGCTACTGAAGCCTGCACTCTCTAGAGGCTGTGCTCTGAAACGAGAGAAGCCACCGCAATGAGGAGCCCGTGTGGTAATGAAGACCCAGCACAGCCAATAGAACAGAATAAAATTATTTCAAAACACGAGTTTTAAAGAACAAAATCAGGGGCAGGCTCCAGCCCAAGAACTCGGAGGGAAGAGGCTCAGATCCGAGGGTGACTGAGCCTCCCAGCACAGCAGAGCCTGGCCGGGCCCAGTCCCATCCACCTTCCGGAGCAGAGGGGAAGCGGGGAGGGGCTTCTGTGCGCCTAGCGTGGGTCGGGGCTGAGTGTCTGCCTTCCCGCAGCTGAGCCCCTCTCTTGTATTTCTGCTTTCGGTTCCCCATCCACCAGCCTGGAAAGTGTAACTGGTGTCCCTGATACCTTATTCCTCCCTTGCCTTCCTTTCCTGTAGCCAAAGGCCCTCCTCTCCACCCCAGCTGCCCTGCCTGTGTTCAGGCTCCACTGGGTCATGCTTGGGTGGTGGTTTTGAAATTTTTATGACTGATGGCCCTTTGCCCTCCAGGTCATGCTCCCTCTTGCAGAATTGTCAAGTGGATTTTTCAAAATCAACCCCTTTCTCTCACCCCATGCTGTGTCCACACTGCTCTCTGCTGTCTGCCGTGACTTAGACTTCAGCCTCATCTCTATGACAGCCCCGGAACCCCACTCTGCTGCCACAAAGAAGGCTCTGGTGACGCCGTCAGCACACCCGCTGCCTCTGGCTCAGTTTCACACCCTGCTTCACCCCTTCCTGGGTGGAGGACTCCTGCCCTCCTTTCACCTGGCACTGCCCACACTTCCCTCTGGGGCTGGCACAGAGAATCCTTCCCCGGACCGGTGTTCATGCGCCGCTCTCCACTGTGAGGTCTTCGTGGACAGCGATCACCAGCCTGGCCCCCATCTGGCACCGGGAGGTATGAGGCTCCATGCACAGTGCCTGTGTGAGGGCAGAGACTGGTTCTGCTGCAGAAGCTGCCTTTGGAGGCCCCCAGAGGGGCAGGGGCACCCATGAGCCCTGTGCTGCACTTCACTCCTAGCTGTGGTTGGCACTGCCTCTTCAAAGGCAAGTTCCAGAGGAAACAAATTAAATCTGAGTAAATATCAGGGCGTAATTATGTAAATTAAATGCATAAGTAAAAGAACATTTGTCATGAGGTCAGCAGAGAGCTCTGAAGACTGGGGTTTCCTGAGCCCGGGCTGTGGAGGAGCAGGAGGGGCAGGGTGGTGCTAGAGGTGGCACGGAGGGGCCAGTGTCACTGGCGAGACAGGCCCATCGTTCCGAGCCCTGGCCATATGCAGACTTCAGTCCAGGCGCTTGTATCCATCCTCCTGCTCTCTATGGTGGTCCTCAGAGGAGGCCCCACCCTGCCCATTTTACAGAGGTGGCAACTGAGGCTCCGAGAGCTAAGGGGGCATGATCAGGCTATAGATGACACCATGTATGAGCCCATCTCCTAGTGTCAGGCTCCAAATCCCGACTCTCCTGCCTGGGAGCCAGAGCCCTGCCTTGGAAAGGCCCCAGCAAGAGCTGGGCCGCAGCTGCTCAGGCTGCCCGGCTCTGGTCGTGGGGGATACTCAGGCACACACGGGGGCTCCGGGCAGCCTCCAGAGTGACTGACATTGCTGTCCCCCAAGTCCTGCCTCTGCTTCGGACTTGGAGTAAGCCACAGGGTGGGGATGGTGTGGCCGGGGCCACAGTCCGGTCTCAGCTGACCCAAGGGTCCCTCTGACGCCATTCCTTCTGTCCTGCTGCTTTCTGGCCAGTCCCAAGAATGCCGCTGTGGCTCTCCTCCTCAGGAGCTCATCAGGCTTGGTGTCCCTCACGGCCACACAGAGCCATCAGCAGGTCTGGGCAGGCTCCGGGGTCCAGGAGATCCTTGGTCCTAATGTTCTCTTGGCCTGGAGTACACGTCTCTCTCTTGTGGGAAAGGCCATTAGGCGTACAGGCTCCAGGGCTGAGCTCTCTAAAGGTTTCCTGGAGATCCATCCTCCCCCAACACTGCCCCAGGAAACAGACCGCTTCTTGGGCATTTTTCATGGGTCCTAACGCAGCTTCAAGCCTTGCTTGCATGTCTGTTTCCATCGAGCTCCTTGTCTGATCCTCTCTCAAGCCTCCACAGTGGCTATGGCCCAGTGGGCAACCAGACATGTGCTTGCAGAAAGCCTGAGTCAGAGGCCAGTCCCATCTCCTTGGCACTGGAGGTGGGAGGCTGCTGCTGGTCCTAGGGCAGTGAGGAATGGTGGGGGCAGCGAGGATTGGGGTCAGCCAATGGTGTCCCTCGGGATTTCTCCCCTCCCCCCGCCCTGAGCGGGTCTGAAGATGTGGAACCCAGCTCAGAGTAGTTTCCAAGTCAGCCCAGTCGAGCTGCCATTTCCAGGAGCGTGGGCCTTTCCGCACAGTGATAATTTATGAAATTAATGAAGATGCTGCATTTCACTGTGTAATGTCAGTTATTAATACTGATTGCAAATTAACAGCTGGTAATAGCAGGCGTCACATTTCCATCTTCTTTCCGTTTCTAAAAGCTCGACTCTAGCATTTGACCAGCTTGCTGTGAAGCCTCTCTGGAGCTTTGGGTACCTAAGGTGACCACTCGGTTGGCCTGGGTCGGGGTCTGGGGGCTGCCCTGGCCACTGCCAGCAAGTTCCGTACCTTGATGGGACACAGAGCAGAGTCTCTGACTCAGTGTGTGGCTGTGGGGTTGAACCAGCTCTGTTCAGAGCTGGGGGCTAATCTGTGAAATGGGTGTAATCTGGCAACGTCCCTAGGGGTATGTGAGGCTCAGGTAAAGTGTGTGTGACAGGCACCTGCCTCTGCGTGTGCACAAGGTCAGGGGCTCTGACCTGCCTCCTTCCTATCCCTCCCCAGGAGCTGTTGGCTAACTGGCAGAAACGGGTAAAGAGCTCTGACTCCAGCGTTCTAGGTTTGATCCCCAGTCCTGCCTCTAATGGGCTGGATGACTTTGGGCCAGACATTAGGGTGTCATGGGGATTAAATAAGACGGTATGTGCCAAATGCTTAGCATCGTGCTGGCACACCAGGCCTTAATAAGCCGGTACTGTGATGATTATTCATCATCCTCACCACATGGCTTCAGTCCTGCCATGCCTCCGAGGCAGGTTGTTGGAGGCATTATCAAGGAGCAAAGTCACTGTCTTTGGGGCCCTTGGAAATTCAAATGTGATTGTTTTGGCTAAACACTTGGAAATCACTTTTCTAGACTTGCTTCCAGTTGTGGCAGTTCAGTCCCTCAGTCGTGTCCGAGTCTTTGGGATCCCACGGACTGCAGCACGCCAGGCTTCCCTGTCCTTCACCATGTCCTTCACCATCTCCTGGGGTGTGCTCAAACTCATGTCTGTTGAGACAGTGATGCCTTCCAACCATCTTATCCTCTGTTGCTCCCTTCTCCTCTTGCCCTTAGTCTTTCCCAGTTTCAGGGTCTTTTCCAATGAGTCAGCTCTTCTCATCAGGAAGCACCCAAGTATTGGAGCTTCAGCTTCAGCATCAGTCCTTCCAATGAATATTCAGGGTTGATTTCCTTTAGGATTGACTGGTTTGATCTTGCTGTCCAAGGGACTCTCAAGAGTCTAGCTCAAAAACATCAGTCTTTGGTGCTCAGCCTTCTTGATGGTCCAACTCTCACATCCATAATGCCTAGAAATCACTTTCTAGATTCGTTTCCAGATCTTACTTAAATTGAGAAGAGTCCGGGAAAAAACAGAAATTTCTCAAAGCACGAATGTGAGTTGTTCCTCTTGCTGACTGTGTGGTGTCGATGGAGGGACTCCTCTGGTTTCAGTTTTCTCATCTGTGAAATGGGATGGTTGTCCCTTCCTCGCAGACTGTGGGGAAGGAGAGCATAAAAGACACATGTAAGGATTCAGCAGCAACAGGAGAGGGAATTTTGGTTCTGGGCTTGCTTGCTGGGCTCTAGGGGCCTAAAGGCATGGGGTGGCCTTTTGGGGCTGGTGGTCAGTTTCCTTAGGGACCTTGTGCTCAGTCTCCTCTGGGCATGTCCCGTATTTTCAGTGGGGTCTTGGTTCCTTCCTGAAAGGTCTGTGGTGCAAGAATGAAGCTTGCTGAGAAATGCGATTCTGGTGCCTCATCCTGAAAAGATGGCAACCAAAGCTGAAGGATTTTAAGCCAATCCTACCTATCTTGGAGGAAGAATTGCTAAAATCAATACCAAATACCTAGTGAGAGGTGACGGGAACATCAAACTTCATTTGTGAAAATTTTAAGAATCGTTAGTGTATTATGGATTCTTTAGAAATATGATCTCAGTCCATTGATGGAAAGGAATTGCAAATCAGAGGGCCTATTTATTGCAGTGGGAATAAGGGACCTGCCAGATTAAGGAAAACTACTGAAGGAGCCAGAGATTTGAAGCATGAAAGACAGTCGCAGATCAGCGCTGCAGAATTTTATCCAAATACTGGAACCCAACTCGGAACAGACGTTGGTGAGGGATTATTTTATAAACCTATTTTCATCATAACATGTGTAAAATGCAAATTTTGATCATTATGTAAATTAGTTACTTGGTGTAATTTACTTAATTCAAAGCACTTAATGCAGCGTGGTATGTTTTTTTTCCAAAGTGCCAGAGTAGACGTTTATTTTAAATTGTTTTTAATCTCGGCCTTCCAGCGTGATTATTTAAAATGTTTTCCCCCTTGTGTTTGTTTTTTAAATGGAAAAGAATAGAGACTGGGGAGAAGTGAGCATGTTGTGATCACATGGTGTCCTCCTTTGCCAGGCTCCAGGCAGTGGGTGTGAGTGAGGCTCACACATGGACCTCTATGTCTGAAATGACACGTGTGTGCACACGCTGTGTGAATGTGCTCACAAGGAGTTTTCCAGACGACTCTCTCTTCTTTACAGAATCTGCTCACGTATGGTTTCATGGCTTGTTCTGAGACCTGTTTGAGCAGAAAGCTCCTGGATATTATTGGGCCCTATTATGGGCAGAAATCTGCTCTCTTTCTCAGAGAGTTTTCAATGTCAGCCCTTCCCCTTCAGCCACTTTACAACTCTGGAATTTCCATTATCACAGAAGGGAGGGCTGACCTTTTTAGTCTTCTATTGTATCATCCGATTGTCAGGACGGCACCTCCCTTCTCGATGAGCCTCTAGAAAGAGAGATGATGTGTTCATTTGGGAACCTTTCGGGGGCCGTTCCCAGTGCTGATATAAGGTTGGGAGGGAGCTGGCGGCCGCTGAGCATCTCTCTTGCCATGTGCCCTGGCAGATCCTCAGTGGAGGATCCTCAGAGGGGGACCACAGTGCTCCTGGGAGGAAGGTGGGGTGAGCCCTGTTGGCAGATGAAGGGATGGGCTCAGAGAAGTGGCTGCCCACGGTCGCGGGGCTTGTGGAGGGTGGGATCTGAACACTTGCTTGTGCTTATTCTGTGGCCCCTGGAGTGTGGCCAGTGGGGCCACTTCTGTGTGCCTTTCCCTCAGCTCTGTCCCTGGTCACCATGCCGAGGGTGTGTTATTACTTAGGGATGACCAGGCTGGCAGATCAGGAGACAACTCTCATTGAAAAGATAGTTTGTGATAATTCCCAGATGGAGGGGCTACACCATGCCTTGGGTGGCCACTGGGGGAGGCACCAGGGCTGATCAGGAGGCTGGGGAAGGGAAACTATGGGCAAGAGCCCTTTATGTGACTTCCGCAGTAAAGAATGGGTGAGGTGGGCTAGGCAGGTTCAGAGTTGGTGAATTGGAATAATTTTGGCAGACTCTGGGGCATGGGGTGTCCTGAGTTGTCTAGTACCTGGTCCTGGGATGATTGGAGCAGGTGAATAGTGGCTCAAAATGTGGGAGTCCCATGGAGGAGGTGTTTGGGATGTGGGCTTTGGGGTGGCTGGCTTACATATGAATGGGGTGCTTTGGGGCAAGTTGTTTACTATCTTTAAGAGTTGATTATCCTTCTGAGGGGCAGCTCTCCAGGGTCAGCAAAGAGCCACATGTCAAAGCATCTGAATGCCAAAAATAAAAGACATGGTTAATACAGAGGGCAGGGTTTTGGGGAGTTGGGGATGGGAAGTCACTCTGAAGGACTCGCTGGGCCAGTTGAGCAGCTGAGATTGTGACCAGGACAGGGGGGACCTCCTTCCCAGATGAGAACCTCAGCAAGAAGCCGTAGAACAGTGGCACTGTGCCACCACAAAAGGGGGGATAGCGCTTGAGGGTCCTTCTGCTCACCTATAGCCAGCCCCTGCCTGGGCCCTGGGGGCATTAGCTCTGGGGTGACCTTGTCACCTCATGACAGGGAGAGGCCTGCATCCTGCCTTCCTGAGAGCCGACTGGATGCATCACATCTGTGGGTCTCTGCTCCTCTCTTTGCTGAACTCCCATGGGCCTGCTTTGTGACCACCGGACTTCCCTGGAGATGGCTTTTATCACACCCACATGGACTGATAATGCATCCATGAAATGCAGTCTGCAAATGAAACACACTCTGCCATGTGGGCGGCGCTCAGTGAATGGTGGGGCGGAGCCACTCTCTGCTGCTCAGTCTCACATGCAGGACTGAGAGCTCCTTGAGTCCTTGAGCACAGGGCTGTCGAGTTTCCGGATTCTGCTGTTCCCAGAGCAGTGGTCAGGAAATAGCCAAGGAAGGAGAGGGGAAGGGAGGGAGGAACCCACAGCTGGGCAGCTGAGTTATGGGAGGTGGGGCACCAAATGGATTTTGAGAAGAGGGAAAGGGTATCAGCTTCTGATCGAAGCCACAGCAGGCGGGTCTTTGTGATCGCTTACCCTGGAAATTGTGGGTGCTTCCTCCTCTGCACACCTAGCCTCCGTCACACCCCGGTTCTGTAGCTATTCCATGAATGACATGAATGGTGGCATTTTGAGTTGGTGCTGGGGAGGGGAGTAAGCAATACAGGGAGAGAGGAGTCTGAGCAGAGGTCTTGGAGATGAATTTGAATTTGGGTCAACTATTTGAACCATGTATTTGGAGGCCAGATACAAAAGGAATTTTTTAAAAAAAAAGTCAGTAGAATGAAAACTGTGTCTCAGCATTGGAAAATTTGCCAAAAATCCCCAAACACTTCTAACTGTGAACTTCTGGGTATGAGGTGGCAGCCTTCATATGTATATTACAGATGGTAAAATATTCTTTATAAGTACTCTCAGTGCTTGGACATTTCTTGGAAATTGAAAATGGTATGGGAAGCCATTTGAAATGTGTTCTTTCATTTCAATTACTTTTCAGAAAGTATTTAAAATACCCATGACAATATGATTTTTTTTTTTTCCTCTCTGAAGGAGTAGTGAGATAGTAGAGATATAACCTTAAGTTCTGGAGGGAATAAAGCTTGCCCAATTTCAATTTCTTGTTTGCCTCCATCGGATACAGGACAATTATATGGTTGGTGAAGTTGCCCTGGGTTTTAGCCTGGTTCTTGCTTTAGTTCCGTTTGTTCCACCGACTTTGGCTGTACGTGACTCTGTGCTAGGCATGGAGCCTTGGGCTTGGACAAAGAAATGAGAGAGATCTAGTTCTTGCTTCCCTGGTCCTGGAGCTTTGAGACTTGGAGACACATGAATTCTGGCTTGAGGACCTGAGAGGGCTGCAGGGAGATGTGGTTTCCGTTGGGCCTTGGTGGAAGGGTAGTAGTAGTGTTAGCGGCTTAGTCATGTGACCCTTTGTGACGCCATGAACCGTATAGCCCGCCAGGCTCCTCTGTCCATGGAATTCTCCAGGCAAAATACTGCAGTGGGTAGCCATTCTCTTCTCTGAGGAGTCTTCCCAAGCCAGGGATTGAACCTGGGTCTTCTGCCTTGCAGGCAGATTCTTTACCATCTGAGCCACCAGGGAAGCCTGATGCAAGGCTCTGCAAATTTCGAATTGGGTGAGTTTCAGCTGAGAGTATAAGGGCACATATGGGGCATGTGTATGTATGTGTTGTGGTGGTCTACTGGGTGTGTGTGTGTGTGTGTGTGTGTGTGTGGAGGGTGTCCAGGGAAGGGCAAGGAGCTGCTTTTTTTTCTGGAGTTTGGGTGTGTGGTTTCTGCTGGTGGAGGCAGGTGATGGTGATACAAAAGTAAAAGTAAAAAAAAGTTGCTAAGACCAGAGAGTCTATTATGTATCAGACTAAGATGTATGGAGTTTATTTATGTTCAATAATAAAGTCTCTTGAAGGTTTATTGTTTGTTTGTGATTGATGGCTTCTTTTGAGAATATTAATTTCTGGGCAGATTTAAAAGAAATGTATTATTCATGGAAAGTTTTAGAAGAGAGCTTTATCATGAGCAGTTATGAACTCTGCAAACATCCTGGTGGACGGCACCGGTGGGGAGGACCGCAGGGTTGGGGGACCTCCTAGGAGGCTGAGGCTAAAGTCTGGGGAGGAAATGATGGTGTCAGAACCTGCAAAGGGGTCATGGAGATGGGCTTGTGGTGGAATGTTTAGGAGGAGAGGAGAGCCCTTGGCCAGCCTGGGTGTCTGGTACTGATGTTCCCTGAGCGGGCTGATGGGCGATACTAGAGGGAAGCTCAGGAATGTGGGGGTGTGAGCAGGAGTGTGTGAGGGGAGGGGACCAAGAAAGAGGAAGGAGCCCGAGAGTGTCTGGAGGCCCAGAGAGAAGAGAGAGGGCTTCAAGGTCAGGTGGTCACAGGCTGGGTGTCCTGGAGAACCCATGGAAAATGGAGAGAGAGAAAGGCTGCTGTTGGTTGATGGCTTTCGCAAGAGCTTTAGAGCACTGTGGAGTGGGTGGTGGTGGGCAGAGAAATGAGTGTTGGGGCATGCCGGTGGTTGCCTGGGCCCAGCATTCAGAAGCTGGTCCCCGTGGAGGGGAGGAGGGATGGGGCGGGGGGCTGGGGCTCGGGCACTGTGTTCACCTCCTCCCCTGCTGGTGGCAGAGACTCCAGCTTCCTTCCCTGGCAGCTCCACACTTCCAGTCCTCCCTCTGCCCGATCCCCATCATGGGGCGAGCAAGGCCCCTCTTTGTTCTGTGTCCCACAGGCTTCATTCTGCAGCTTTCCACGTGCTGTCTCTGCGGTCAGGAGTGTTCTTCCCCTGGCAGTTTCCAGGGCTGGCTCCCACCCTGACTCTGCCAGCAGTTTCCTGAAGCCCAGTCTCTGCTTTCTTCAGCACTCGCACCGCAGTTGGAAATTACCTACTAGGCATGTTGTTTGTTCCCCAGACCCTGAAATGTAAGTCCTGTGCCAGCAGGACGACCATGGGCTTATTCGTTCTTGTGCCCCGGCCCCTAGGAGAGGGATCAACACAGAGAAAGCTCTCTGTGAATATTGGAGGGAAGAAGGGATGAATGAATGTCAACAGGATGCCTTGCATTGGATGGACTTCTGGGGACCAGGTCCCTTGAGGGTGGGCCAGTGCAGCTGAGGTCCGTCCTGGGGTGCTCACATTGAATTCCTCCCAGGAATGCACTTGCCCCTGTTCCCTAAACTGCTTTCTTTCCTCTGGGGAGCAGGGTGCCTCTCCTGGGAGCCTCTCTCTGTCATCTCTGTGGGCGATGACAATGCCCTTGTCCCTGGTTCTTCCCCTGCCCAGCCACCTTGGAGAGCTGTTAGCCATTCGCCTCTCCGGCCCTTTCTGGGGCTGATGGGAGGCCCCTCTGGCCCCGTCGCCTCCCTCTCTAGTGGAGATGGGTCTGGTTGGAGGAGCCGTGCCGGTGAAGGTGGACTGGGCTGGCCAGTCTGCACAGAGAGGTCCCGGTGGAACGGCCTGGGCCAAGGCCCAGACCTCTGTAGGGGCCAGGGGGCACCTGGGATGGTCACTCTGCTACCCTGAGAGCAGCCCCATACCCCCCCCTTATCTAACTTCTTGGGGAATTCTCTTTTTTTGGGGGAGCAGTGGTGGGCAGCTGACTTTCTTGGGGGATGGGGGTAGGGTGGCGTCACAAATTCAGTCTTACAGGGAGGAAGGGACTTTTGCTGGAGAAGCAGGCCTCCTTGGCCCCATTCCTGGGGAATAGCAGGCAGGCGGCAACGATTACTTGGGCTCTTGACTGTCATTCTGCCCCCAGCCACCCTCCCAGGTGCAGCTGAATAAGAACTTCAGAGGCTACGAGCTGACCTTTTCAACCTAGTGGGAGCAGGCAGCTGTAGCCAGGGGCTGTGGTCCCGTGGGAGCACTGCCTTCAACCTGCATCACTTGTTCCAGGTATGCGGAGCCAGCCGCTGACAGGGAGCTTAAACTCTCTCTGATGGCTCAGCTCCATCAGGGGCTGCCCAAACAGAAGGCGGGAACACAGCAGCTCAGGGGTTGCGGTGCGGGAGCTCTGTGGGCCTGTGTTCTCTGTGTGTGCACGACTCTCTGCACCTGTGGGTCCCAAGACAGTTGCCACCCCATATGGCACCTGCTATTCCCTGAGGAGATGAAGCAGTCTTGTGAGTTGAGATGGATTTGGGCGGGGGACCTCAGGGAAGAGACTGGAGGGGACTTCTGCCCCAGCTTGTGAGAACTGGTCATGCTGGTGTGACGCATGAGGATCCTGGACCCCTACCACACTCATGGACCTGGGGGCGCACACACAGCCGCGGTGGAGCCCTCACCGCACATGTGCTCATGTAAAGCGTGGCTCTGCAGACGTGGCCGGTCTCTGCCACTTTAGAGACTTTCAGTTGCCTTGCAAGGCCCCGGAAGTGGAGTGGGAGCTGGTAGATGGTGGATCTCAGAGTACCACCTTCACGCGAGGCCCATCAGCTATGCTCAGATCTGGGTCAGATCTGGGCCATGGGGCAGTGAGGACCGTAAGTGTCCAGGTGAAGGGATAGGGCTTCAGAAGCTACCAGTGTCCTCCCTGGACTGGCTAACCCTCAGCCCCCCATGTGGGGAAGCTGTGTGTTGGAGTGACTTTTTAAGATACAGGCCTTGCTCTTTCAGTGAACTTTTCATAATATGATGCATCTGATGAACTCAGTTTATCAGTTAGTTGTTGCTGAGAAGCAGACCATCCCCGGAATTAGTGGCTTAGAACAAGTCGTTTATAAATAGTCACTTGTGTGTATTTGTGAGAGAGTGTGTATGTGTATGTGTGTGTGTGTATGTGTGTGTATGTGAGTGTGTGTGTATGTGTGTGTGTGTGCGTGTGTGTGTGTGCGTGTGTGTATATGT
>SJYQ01005612.1:332155-378339 GCA_006410935.1 Redunca redunca | reverse complement strand
GTGTGTATGTGTGTGTATTTGTGAGCGTGTGTATTTGTGTGTGTGTGCATGTGTGTGTGTGCGTGAGTGTGTGTATGTGTGTGTATTTGTGAGCGTGTGTATTTGTGTGTGTGTGCATGTGTGTGTGTGCGTGTGTGTGTGCGCGTGTGTGCACGCGCGTGTGTGTGTGTGCGCGCTTGTGTGTGTGTGTAGGTCAACCGGGCAGTCTTGCTGTGGTCTCACTCAGTTCAGTTCAGTTCAGTCGCTCAGTTGTGTCCGGCTCTTCTGGCCTCACTGGAGCGTCTGAATTTGGCTGACTTGTAGCCCGGGGTAGTTGCCTGGTCCACCTGATCCTTCGCCGCACGTGTCTGCATCCCTCTGGAGGCTAGCGGAGGGCTCTTCTCCTGGTGGTGGCAGAGTCTGAGAGTGGAAACAGAAATGCCCACTTACTCTAACCTCTGCTTGTACCAAGTAACAGCGGTCTTATGAGTGAAAGTAGGTCATGTGGTTGAGTGTAGGGGCTGGAAGGGTCTTCAAAGTGACAGGGCAAGAAGCATGGTAATAGGGAGGCCTGAGTGCAGCTCGTCTCCTGTGTTTGGACCATTGGTTAAAAGACAGTTTTTCAGGCAGAGCTGCTGGAACTTTCTTAGATGACCCATCACATATGGTCTATATTTGTGCTATTCAATATGGTAACCACCATCCAGATGTGGCCATTGAGCATTTAAAATGTGGCTAGTGTGACCAAGGAACTGAATGTGTGATTTTATTTAACTTTAATGAAATTAAGTTTGAATTTAAATAGCTACAGGTGGCTAACAGCCCAGCTTGAGGGGGGAGCATCATGGATCATTTGGGCACAAGCTGTTGCGTGCCTGGCACAGGAGGCCACTGCTGATTTGAGTGAGGGTGTCTGCTGGGTGCTGAGATATTCACAAGCTCACCCTTACCAAGCGCGAATTGTGCCGTGTGCTCAGGAGAGGGAGAGGCCGGGGTTGACACTGGCCCTGAATTGTTCAGGTTGGGGTGTTGCACTTCTGGTCCTTGAGCAATCTCTGCCCCTGTATCCTGCCATTGCCTCTGATGGGTGGAGAAGCTCTGAAGAACTCTTCACACTTTTCTTTCTAAGGCTAAAGATCTCTAGGGTCCCAAGCAGGTTGGTGGGGACTGCATAGCCTCTCGGGGGGGTCCAAGGGTTATTGGGAGCCCCTGATGCTGGGGCAGATGTAAGCCACTGTGTGGTCCTCCACTGGTCACCTTTGGGGGAGTTTGGGGGCTTGGTGCAGAGGGCCCATCGTGCTGCTTGGTACCCCTGAGACCCTCGTGCTTTTCAGGCAGGCCTCTCTGGGCACATGTTTGTGCTCTGGCGCCCAGGCTGATGATGGACAATGCTGGGTGAGGTCATGGCTGGGCTAGAATAACGAGCTTGAATGTCAGACGTTTGCGATCTCTGGGGCTCTCATCTGGGGACTGCCGTGTCCTCCGATGGGCCATGAGGAGGTTGGCTCTCTGTGCCTCCCAGATGCAGGCCCCTGAGATGGAAGCAGGTGGTAGCTTCATGAACTGTGGTTCCTCACAGTCCTCTGAAAATGATACTCAGGGACTTTCATTCCCAGTGTACAGATGAAAACACTGAGGCCCAAAGCAGATGGATGGGTTGCCCAGGTGTTAAGGAACTGTACTAGATTGCAAGCATCTGAGCCTGCGGCGGGTGCTCAGACCTATTCCAGGGCTTCCCCTCGTGATGGGAGATAGGGACCCTGTGCGCCTGCCCCCTGGAACCCCAGTTATGACTCCACGACACTGTGGCCTCCTGCCTGGCACTGTGCTTGGCTTTCCATGGCCATTCTTGTCATATCCAGCTAGGGCTAGACTTACTGTTGAGCCTGACCTCTTGGAAAGATGGGCAGTGAAGAGACCACTGCTTGCATGGTGCCTGGCACATGTTGAGTTCAAGAAAATTTGTGGAGTAGGCACGAAGTGAAAGTTTGCAAAAGAAAGATTGGTTGCAAAAGCAATTGGGTAGAATTAACACTGTACACTTTGAGTTTGGGTGACTGGCTGGGCCAGGGTGTGTCCAGGGAAGCCTGTCGACAGCCCAGGTGCTGGAAGAGGACAGTTTGTGTGACTCAGGCTGGCCCAGAGTGTCCTCTGGAGGAGGTGGCTCAGGGGCAGGGCCTGCCTTAGGGAAGTGGGATACAGACATGGACCAGATGAAGGAAACATCCCAGGCTTCAAAAAGTGCCCTATGAACAGAGACTCTGGGCTGCAAGTGACAGAAATCCAGATCAGTTTGGCTCAGGTGGGAAAGGGTATTTTTTTGGCTCATGAAACTGAACAGTCCAGGAGAAGCCGGCTTCACAGATGGATCCAGAGGCTTAAATGACATCAGCAGGACTGTACCCTACTCTTGGACCAGCTTGCTGGGTCCATTTTTGGGCAGATCACCTTTTGGAGAAGTCAGATGCTCATGCAAGGCTGCTGCTGAGAGATTTGGTCCTAGTTAAAAAATGTTCAGCAGTCCTGGCCATCACAAGAGTAAGTTTTCACCAATGAGTGACATAGCTGGGCCCCAAACTCCTTCTGGACCCCTGCTCCCTGGTGGTTTATTCCAGCTCCTCATGCTCCCTTCCTGCCCTGGGCTTTCATTCTGCCCTCTTGGTGACCCCAGGGGAAAGAGCAGATCTGTCTCCCAGATGCTCCACCAAAATGCCAGGATGATGTCCAGTCCAGGACCATCCCGGACCACCTGCTCACCCCTGATCCAGTCAGGATGTGCAGTTCTCACTGGACTTGGGGGGCAGTCACTTCAGCTGGAAAAGAGTGGATGAGGAAAGTTCATCTAGGAAAAGCAAGTCCCTGGAACAAGACAGTGCCCCAGACCTCAGGGCTGGGGTGTGAGAGTACAGGGTATTCAATTATAAGATTGGGGCAGGGACTGAGATTGGAGCCACGTGAGGCCAGGTCAGTCAGTGGCCTTAGCTCATCACTGAGGGTCAAGGAGTCACAGCCCTGGGGAGGAGAGCCAGGTGGAGGGATTGCGGGTCGAGGGTTACGGACCACCACCACATATAGCAACCAGGACAGAACTGCCAGAACTTTCACTCCTGTTGGATGAAAAAAACAGGGAGAGAAAGGGAAATTCTCACGCAGGACACTTTTTGGCTCCAGAACCTGTTGGTGGCAGGAAGTGTTCCCTGCGGTGGGAGACACTTACCCAAGGGCTGGGTGCTGGTACAGAATGTTGGCACCAAATGGACGCATTGCGTTCCTTTGTTCATTGGTCCACGGAGGCAGACTTGAGTCCTTGTGCACGGCTCATGTGGGGGGTAGCACTGGTGTTGGACACCCTCCAAGGTCCTTTCCTGCTTAAAGATGGTTCTCTCCCCCTCCTCTTCTCCATTGCTCAGATATCCGCGGCCTCCAAAGCTTTCTGGACCAGGCCTCGAGGCTGGGCCTTGACGTCTCTTTACAAAAGGTGGACAAGAACATTAGCCACGTGTTCACCAGCCTCTTCACCACGATGAAGACGGAGGAGCTGAACCGCTACCGAGACACGCTGCGCCGTGCCATCCTGCTGCTGAGCCCACAGGGGGCGCACTCCTTCATCAACGAGGTAGGTGATGGGGCCTGGGCTCTGCCCAGGGCTCCCTGTGGGGTGACTCAGGTGGGCTGCAGGCGCTGTCTGCTCGGGCTTGGCTGGAATGGGTGTTGGAACCCCTGGAGGCTGGGCCCACAGCTCATACCACAAAGGTGGAGACTGCAGCACAGCTTGGCTCCCAGCTGGTCCCTGACAGGAGATGCAGTGTCTGCCCAGATGCTGAGAGGACTGGGGCAGCTAGTGGGAAGCCTGCGTATAAGTCACTGCCAGGGATTTCTGTGGCAAAACTCAGGCCTTTGTTTGTTGCTGTTTGTTTCCTTTTGAGTTTCCTCCCTTTGCTGACAGGTGTAAGCCTCTAGAGATAAAACAGATTTCCAGGTCTCTGCAGGGGTGGGCTGTTCTTCTTGGCGATGCGTTCACACCTGGGTGTCGTTTGCATAAGCCTGCACACGTGCTTACTTTTTTGGTGCCTGGGATAATCAATGATTTTGTTTCTAAACACCTCTATGAGGGGTTAGGCCCTTCTAATGAAGACGGGGCCCGTGAGTGTTTGGGAACAGACAACTAGAAATACCCCGTGAGCCAACTGATTGGTGGGACCCGGTGATCTAAGGGCAAAGAAGTGCCAGTCTGGAGTTGGACTCCTGCCTCTCTGGGCTGGGTGGGTTTCAGGGCCGCAGGCTGGCAGCAGTGGACTGAAGGAATCAGGGCACTGCCGAACGCTTCCTGCAGCTTTCTTTCTAACCCCAGTCACTTGGTTGGCCCTCTCTGAATGTTAAATGAAGTGAATGGCAGAATTAGACTAATTCCACGTGATGTCCTTTGCTTGCTTCTTCTGCTTTCCCCTCTAATTAATTATTACTCAAAATGCTACCTCATGTATCGGGACCCAGCGCGAAGCCCACTGCTGGAGAGCTTAAGATTCGGGGATGCTTAATCCCATGCAGTCGGCTGGCCGCCATGCTGCTTTGGGCTAATCAGGCCCCGGATCATGCTGCTGGTCCAGCCAGACTGTGAGGTCTGGGCGGCGTTCGGCATTTTCACCAGAACACATTTCCCTGTATGAAGTGACTCAGGCCAGTCACGGGCAGGCGAGGATCAGCAGCACTAATGCCTCTGAGGCTTTCTCAGAACGTTCCTACCTGTGTCCTGGCCGGTGTCTGCTCCTAGGAAAGCTTTACTCCTTGCTGAATTCCATCCGCTCTCGGAGCCTGCTCTGGGCTGGGGTCTGCTGGTGGCGCCAGGCTCCACCCCTCCCTCTTCTCACCAGTCCCTTGCCTCTTCTCCTTGCTTGCAAGTAGGAAAAACATTGGTTTTGGAGGTAAGGGACTTTGCAGTCAAGTCCAGCTCCCCTCTCTGGCTCTGTGTGACCCCGAGTGATTTGCATCACCTCTGAAACTTCGGCATCTTTATCAGAAAGTAGGGATGGATGGGGTGACGGACACAGAGCTTCTCAAGAAGCATCAGTGCTCATACAGTGTTCACATTCAGCATTTCCCTTCCAGAGGAGTTCAGCTCCCCGCTCTCTTTCTAGGCCCTACAAGGATTTACCACAGAACCAAGACGGGCCTAAAGACAGCATTTCCAAGTGGTTAATTAAGCAAACTCCTGCAGGGTTGGAGGCACATGACTTGGCTTTGGACAGTCGGCTTCTTGATCCCCCAGACCTTGTTTGCAAAGCCTTTACTTTGCTGGGTGTGCAGAGCTGGGGTTGCCCGGACAGTGCTGCTCTTAATATTGGGCAAGAATGACAAGGAGGGAGAGATGGCAGGAGTCTGTGGGGGCAGGACAGCCCCTGGGCTTCATGGCCTCCAGCTCCAGCCCCTCAGAGTCTGTCTCTGGTGCCATGTATCTGCTGTCAGGAGGAGGGATTGCCATCATTTCCTGGGTGCCCACCGCAGCCTGGCATTCTGTGTGCCTTCTCTAATCCTCACGCTTTGAAAATGAGGCAGTTGGAGCTGAAGAAGTTAAATGACTTGCTTAAAGTCAGGCAAGCAGCCATCAGGGTTTAAACAGGACTCAAGTCCAGACTGACCCTCTCCAGAGCCCCTGTGTGCCTTGCTGCTCTCTGTGGCTACAGGCACATCTTGCCTTGTTACGCTTCCCAGATACTGTGCTTTTTACCAATTGACAGTTTGGGGCAAGCCTCTGCTGTCAGATGATAGTATCTTTTAGCAATGAGGTATCTTTTAATTAGAGTATATACATTGTGTTTTTAGACAGAATGCTATTGCAGACAATGGAGTACAGTATGGTGTCAACGTCACTTTTATATATCTGGAGAAACAAAAAATTTGCATGACTCACTTTTTTGCATTATATGCTTTATTGAGGTGATCCTGAAACTGAATCCATGCTATCTCTGAAGTCTGCCTATACAGAAAATAAAAGTGTAGACGTTACTGTATTGGGTAAAACTCGGCTGTGCTGGTTTCATGGGGGAAGGTATAATTCAGTTGCCTCTGTCTGGGGTCTGGTGGAAGTTTTTAGGGTGCTTATGCCCAAAGAATTTTAGTGCATTTACTAAGCATGGCAGAGGAAGGAATCTGGACTGTGGAGGTGAACGTGACCTGAATGGCTGGCTAGCTTAG
Source organism: Redunca redunca (assembly GCA_006410935.1). Lineage (NCBI taxonomy): Eukaryota > Metazoa > Chordata > Mammalia > Artiodactyla > Bovidae > Redunca > Redunca redunca. The sequence goes on along the minus strand of SJYQ01005612.1, from coordinate 372,168 downwards.
CAGGTCCCTTAAGAGAGACTTGATGATGCCAATCCTGGAACAAAACCTTTATTCACTGCTCCCAGGCATTGCTTGGGCTTTTCAACCAGAGTAACCCAGCCTCTTCTTTGTGGTGACAAGGACAGAGAATGTTCGCAAGGGTGTCCCACTACCAGGGCATGTCCTGAATTTTACAAAAGATACAACGTTGGTGTGGGGAAGTAAATGGCCTGACCACCCTCACACTGTTGATGACGTGTTGATATCAGACAGTCAGGGATGGGCCAGTTATGGTGGGGGTGGGTGATGTGCCCTCCCAGCTGTAAGTCCTTCCCTTCCCTGCTCAAAGAGCCCGGCTGATGGGAGTAAGGGAGGACAGGGTCCTGCTTGACTCTTTCACATTTTGCTACATGTAAATCTGTCTGGTGGACTGGCATTTTCAGGGTTGTAAATGTCAAATTCTACATGACATGGACATGGCTGTCCGGGCCCTGCCGGGCTGTTCCTATGCTATGCTGGGAGCCACTTCCCTGTCCAGCGTCCAGGCACACTCAGTCCCTGCGAGGGGTTTGGCCTGGGAGCCCATGCACACTGCTGGCCCATCTGTGATCCCACTTGCAAGGGGCTACCTTGACCAGGGTTTGTGAGCTTGGGGAATCTAGCCTCGATGGCGGGTGAGTCAAGCGAAGTGCTGTAGGCCAAGGCACTGGAGTCTGCTTGTGGGGCCCGTGGGCTCACATAACAGGCCCTATCCCTGATGGCTTGAGTGGTAATGAGTCTGCCTGCACTGCAGGAGATGGGAGACATGGGTTGGATCCCTGGGTCAGGAAGATCCCCTGAAGGAGGGCATGGCAACCCACTCAAGTATTCGCCTGAAAAATCCCATGGACAGAGGAGCCTGGTGGGGTGCAGGCCACGGGGCCGGGCCACAAAGAGTCAGACATGACTAGGCACACACACATCTCGTTTCCCCCAGCTTTTATTTCTCAGTGCTGTATCCACATTTCCTCCTCTGAGATCTCTTTTTTTTAAAAAACCATAGTCTTAACAATTACGGCATCAGTGCATTACCTTTAAAAGACTCTCCTTGGGGAGACTGGGCTCAGAGGTGTCAGAACTCTGGCTTCCCGGTTCCAGAACTGGAGACCCCTGTGAGGCTGCCCTGGGTGGGCAGTGAGGACCCAGGCCATGGAGGGGAGCTTTCTGTGGGCTCAGCACTGGGGCTCCCTTAGTGAGCGGAGGTGGCACCTCCCGGTCATCCCTAACTGGGGACTGAGTTGGACTCAATGTGAGCCTCAGTTCTTCTCCAGACCATTGCCTGCTAAGCAGGAATTCTGGAGGATGGTGACAGTAATCTCTGATGCTATACTCAATGTAACCTGTCAGCCCAAACCACCAGCCAGGGAAGGCTGCTGAAGTAACCAAGGTGACGGCTGCTGAGAGGGGCTGAGGGTAGGGATCTTGTTCCTGGCCACTGGAGCCCTCCCCTCTGCTCAGAAGTTCCTTCTCTCTCTCTCTCTCTCTCTTTCACAAACAGATGAAATATTTTAATAGCTTTCATTTAATTCATTTGTGAAATCCCCCCAAACTGGTATTTTGATTAGAGTTGCTTTGGATTTATAGATTAATTTTGGAAGAAATAGTAACTTTACAATACTTCTTGTTCAATAACATGTATTTCTTCATTTTTTTGAAGCTTTCTTTAATGTCCTTCAGTGAGCTGTTGTAGTTTAAGTTCAGTTTGTGTACTTATTAAAATATATGTTTCACAGTGTAAAATGTTTGAAAATGGCTGGAATAAGGAGTTAATTAGGAGTTAAAAGAGCACATTTAGTTTATATACAAAGGAGTAATAATTCCATGATCCTGGACTTATTAATTGCTTATTATATTGCTTTCTTTCTGCTGCAGACGTGTGTTTAGGAGAGGGTTCCTTCTTTCATTTGTCTAGCATTTAATGAGTCTGAGTGCTGGGCCAAGTTCTGTGTGTGTCAGTCACTCAGCCGTGTCTGACTCTTTGCAGCCCCATGGATTGTGGCCGCCAGGCTCTTCTGTCCATGGAGTTCTCCAGGCAAGAATACTGGAATTGGTTAACATTTCCTTTTCCAGGCCAGGTTCTGTGGTGGGTACTAAAGCTACTGTCTCTGCTCTCATGGGTCCCCCAGCTTGGTGGGGAGGACAGAGGTGTTAACAGCTCCCTTCACCTATAAAAAGCAGAGGTGTGGACCAGGTTCTGTGAGAGCTCTGAGGTTGGAGCTATGCCCTCTGGTCCAGGAGAAGTGGAGTGGTCAGGGGGCCGGGGCCTCCCTGGAGTGAGGGACACTGGGTCTGGATCTCTAGGAATGAAATTCCATTAGCTTCATGGTCAAGGTGAGGCTGGAGACAGGGCTCTGGAGAGCCCCAGTGTCTTCAGGGTCACGTGTGTGGTGTGGCTGCAGCGGCGGGTGTGGGGGCAGGGGGTGGTGAGGCTGAGGCTGAGATGGCAACAGGAAGGGGCTCCCTAGTCCAGGGGTGGGAGATCCGAACTTCAGGACTGCTTCATTCTTGGGGTCCTTTCCAGGGTTTTCAAGGTCAGTGGCTGTTGTGGCCTCTATAACCCTAGCCCCTGCTCTGTTGGGGGATGTGAATGTCTTACTGGTATTTCTTCTCCAGGTCAGGTTTGATGCAGAGCACTCCAGTCCACAGCCCATTTTGGCCCTGGGCTTCATCTCATCTTCTTGGAGGAGATTCTCTCCATCCGTGTGTCAGCATCCGTGTGTCCGGGTGTCCATCTGTCCGTCCACCTGTCCATGCATCCGTGAGTCCTTCCATCCATCTGTCTGTCTATCCACACAGTCATCCATCCATCCAGTACAGATTGGGTGTCTGCTACGGACCAGGAACCATATCAAGTACTAGCTGGAAACACACTGAAGTACCTTTTCCTGGAGACCTGCCATAGCGTCAAACACTGTGGCAGAGGTCCTGCTGGGCGTGTGCCCTGGTGACTGAGGGGCGCCTCGGGGCTCTCTTCCACCAGGGCCTCCTCTGGGTGTGTGTGGGTGACTCCAGGACTTTATCCTTCAGCTCTCATCCGTCGTTTCTCTGCTTCTGTTTGTGACTGTACGGGGGCTCCCACTTTCCTTTTGTATCCTCTTTCTTTCTCTCTTCCCCCTCCCCATCTCTTTTGTTTTACTGGGAAAAGTAGAAAAATTAAGCGATCTTAAGCATTTATGGAGAAGAATTGCCCCTGCTTGCTCACAGTTCACGAGGCAGGCACTGTACGCTGTCCACGCCCTGCCGTCCACGCACCGTCCAGCTCTGGGGGGCCTGTTCCTCCCACTGGAGTGCGGCCTCCTCAAGGGCAGGGACTGGGTGTGTCCACTGTTTTATCTTCCAAGAGCAGCACAGTCTTGGCTCATAGTGGCTGTTGAGGGAATGAACAAATGGATATTTTATATTTCTTACCTTCAGTAGAAAGCTGTGTTGTTTTTTTTTGTATGTGCCTCAGTTGCCTATTCTGGGCTGGTCCTCAAGTCCTTGGCCAGCTCATCCGCAAGGGCTTTTATCTTAAAACTTCTGCTTTTGGGAAGGCTTAAGTTTGCTTCACAATCCTGCCTTGGCCTGGTCTTGGTTCCTTGGTCAGCGAATGGCGTAGACTGTAACCTGTGGGCGGCACGTAGTACCCCAGGAAAGAGTGGAGTGCAGGGAGGCGAGTGGATCAGGAGAGGCCTGACAGTAAGTAACAGTGCAGACAGGCTGGACGACTGGACACACACACACCCCCAGACGCAGGCTGATAGAGTGATAATAGCCGACCAGCCACACACACTGCCACGAGCAGACCCTCAGACTAACTGGCACAGGGCAAGAGGCACTGACCTGTGCTCACAGGCCAGCGCGCGTGCACACACACACACACACACACACACATCCTGAAGGGCATTGCTGGTGGCAGAGCAGTCTGGGGAAGGCACTGAAATGCTGGCAGATAGACAGTTGCACTCCGTGATGGGTGCAGCTGATGGCATTTGCCTTTGCTGTTAGCATGATCTCTGTAGTCTCTTTCTGCAGCGAGCAGGATGAGAGAAAGGACAGCGAGAGGAGTAGCCTGTGGGTGGGACAGCTCCCCATGGCTCTGGGAGTAGCGACTGTCTTTCTCCCAGGCTGGGAGGAGGAGGTGAATGTGAAGGGACAGAGGTAGACAGCACCAGTTCCAACATCCCTCCCACTCCGCACAGGACTGGCTTCCCAGGCAGCGAGTATGGCCGGAGGCCAATTTAATCTTTACTAGGAGCACAGTCTAGCTGGGAAAGATCGAAGGTGGGAAGCGAAGGGGACGACAGGATGAGATGGTTGGACGGCGTCACCGACTCGATGGACATGAGTTTGAGCAAGCTCCGGGAGTTGGTGATGGACTGGGAGGCCTGGCGTGCTGCACTCGGACTTGACTGAGTGACTGAGCTGAGAAGCACAGTCAGGGTTAATGCCTGGCTTCGAATCAATTGCTTCTCAGAGTTTGCTGCAGTGAGTGAGTTTGCGCCCACAATTTGAATGTAAAGATGGCACTTTTTAATACATTCATAGCAAAGGTAAATTAAATAATCGCAGCGTTCTGTTGTCCCACATGATATATGCAAATATTTCTCACTCCAACATGGTAAATCTTCAGCAGATGACTTTATCACTCAGAGCTAGGATAATTCTGTGCCATTTAAGTATCACTTATCAGAATGTTTAAAATTACTAATTAATTATAGAAGATTAATTTTTAAATGTGGCCCCGCATTTGCATTTAATTATATCCCACTGTTTACGGATTTTAAAGCCTTCATACTGTAGCAAAAGTGGAATGAGTCTGAGAAATTCCTTTTTTTTTTTTCCCTTAGAAATTCTTAGAAATGAGCTCAAGAGGAAGAGATATTTGGTAGAGATATTCTGGCAGGTTCGGAGCTCAGTGATGTTCAAAACAGCTGGAATTCTTGGCTTGGCCAAGACAGGGAAGGGCAGAGAGCTGTCCCACCAGGGCCTGTGTCCTGGCCACTGTCCCCTCCCTTCTCTGTCCCCACACTCCTCTCATCCTTCCTAAGCCTGTGCATACTGAGAAAGCTGTCCCAGGCCTGCAAGGGCCTGCAGCATCCCGGGCACCCTTGCATGGCTGCCCCCTGCCCCCCGCCACCCTGCTGCGAGCCTTTTTGTAGCTCTCTTCCCAGGAGACCTAGGAGCACAGGAGAGCAGGAGCGCACACACATTCATCTCTCTTAATGGCCTTTTCGGGCCCATGGATGATTGTTTTCAAAGACGTGCATGGAGGGTGCGCTCCCTTCAGCCCTGACTTCCGTTCCAAGCAAATAATCTCTAGATGCTCAGTTACCCAGTGGACAGAGTAAACACAGTCTTAACGTTCAGGCCAAGCAGGAGCACCTGAGTAAGAGGCTTGAAAGAATTTAATGTTTGGTTTTTAAATTTCAAAGGGCCATCCAAACCCTCATCCAGGGAAATGCTTGAATGATGCTGGACGTTCTGGAGTTTGTTTTCTGTTTGAGTGCTGTTTCTATCTCAAGTTACATGTTGAATCCGCCACCTCATTCTCGATACTCAGGGAGGTCTTACTCAGCTGTCTGCTTCTTCCTGGGTGGAAGAGAGGGATCTCAAACCTGAAGGGTGGGGCTGGAGACGCCTGGTGTTCTTTTCTTCCTTTGTGGGCCATTACATAGCCAGTCAAGTGTCAGTTCCTCCCCGCAGGAGCCTCTGTGGCTTATTAGCAGGTAGCCCTTGGGACTGGGGAGGCAGCAGGCCTGAGAAATAGGCATTTACTAAGGGAAGCAGCCTGAAGCAGTGGAATGACTCAATTACCCTTTCTGCTCCGGGATCCCCCAGGGTGCTGAGCCTGGGGAGGCCTCCCTTGAGGTGGTGAGTCAGCCCTTTGTTGGCTGAACGTCTGGGTGGGGAGCCCAGTGGGGAAGAGGCAGCATTTCCTCAGCGCTGCGGGAAGCCAGAGGAGGACTGGGATGTTTAGAGAGGCAGAGTTGTGGCGAGGTGACTCCGTGGTGTTCATCTCAGAGAAGCTGTCTACGCCGTGTAGCCCACATCTGGCGCCATCGTCTCTGTGCCACCCTATGGAGCCCTCGCTTGGTGCCATTGGGAACTCGGTCTTGGTCATCTGCTTGTTTTGTGCTCAAGCTGCCAGTCGGCTTGGAGAAGAGAAGGCCTCTCTATCAGTTAGCTGGTGCAGTGTAACAGACCAGCCCCCAGCTCAGCGTCTTGAAATGATAATGCTCGTACTCGCGAGTCTCCTGGTCAGCAGACCAGGGTCAGACACGACTGATCTTTTCTGGGCTTGCTTCTGCATCTGTGGTCAGCTGGCTGTTCAGCTGGGGCTGGCGGGTTGAGATGGTGGTTGGCTGGCTGTGATTTGTGGTAGTCTGGCACCAGGCTCCGGGTGTCTCATCACCAGTTGCTAGCCCACACTTATTTACAGGGCACCAGCAGAGTTTCAGGAGAGCAAACGCAGGTGCTCGGGGCTGCTAGAGGTCTAGGTTCAGACCTGGTGCATCATGGCCTCTGCCACGATCTCTTGGCCAAAGCAAGCCAGGAGGTCAGCCTGGATTTAAGGGCCAGGGGAGGGAGCCTTGGGGAAAACTCTTGGGGGAACTGCAAGACCATGTTGCAAAGGGAGTGGACACAGTAAAGGAAGGTGAGTTGGGGCCATTTTGCAGTCTGCTACCATTCCCACGCGGGCTTCCTAGGAGGCAGGTCTGTGTGTGACAGGGGCCATGTGCCTCCTTCCTCTAATTTTGTTTTGACCTTGCTCGACTTTGGGGTCAGGGTGCCGAGGCAGGGGGTGTGGAACCATGGGAGAAATTAAAAAAAAAAAGCCTTTATCAAGCTTGCTTATGTGGACCCATGAGCTCGCCTAATCTCAGCAAGGCTGGAGAGGAAGGGTTGTCACCATGCTCTGGAGCCCGGGGATTTAGGGATTTTCTTGTGCTCCCACAGATAGAGTGACAGAGCTGGGATGGGAATTCAGAACTCCTTGACTCGCAGCCCAGCTCTCTTCTGCTGTGCCACTGGGAGAGGGAGGAGACTTGCTGCCTCTGACAGATCAAAGGGAAGTCCATTCTCCTCCCAGACTATGTCGAGTGGTGGACTCGGTGAGAATCGCCCCTGAGGAGCAGGCAGGGCAGGGTTGCAGGAGTGGGCTGGGTAGCCTCTGGGAGTTCTCTGGGAAGGAGGGCTCCCTCCCTCCCCATCATGGTCCTGTCTCTGCCCACTCACCTGCAGAGAGTGTGAGGGGTTGGACAGGCCGCCTGTGCCTCTCTCCTTGGCACCAGTAAGCGTGTCCTCCTAGAGACCCTCCGGTCACCAGACAGCCTGCGGGCATTTGACCTAACCCTTCTGTAGTGTGGTTAATGGGACAAAGAAGAGCTCTGCAAGCAGGCTTGGTCCAGCTTCCGTCCCATTTCCTGTCCCGGCATCTTTCTGAGCTTTGCTTACCTATCTGTGCAAAGGAGTCAATGATATTTGACTCCAGGGATTAAGCATGGGGAACGTTCCTCTGCCACAGGGTCTAGCACACGGGTGGCCACCAGAAGGTGTCCAGTAACTGGTGTGTCAATGGGGAGATGGACAAGTCTGAGGAAAAGTGAAGCTATGAGGCGGTGCTGAGAAAAACAACATCTTCTATGACTCTGGGAAAGGTCAACATTCCACATTTTGAAATGCGCTGGTGGTTGACATCAGAGATGCTTATGGGGACCTGCTGCTGGGTCAGTTGATCGAAGGAGAGGCGTGGGCATGGTTGATGGGCCCTTAATAGGTGTGTCTCCTACTCATTTCTTAGCTCTTTTCTGTATAAGGTGGCATGGTGCCTTCCTTCCTCTGGTGCGTTACCCACACGTCTTCAGTATCTGCGTCCATGAATGATGGTAGGGAGAAAGCAAAGAACAAGGTTTGTGGTCCACGGTTAGAGACATGGAGATTAGGGAGAATGGAGATGCTGGGGGAGATGAATGTGAAGGCATGAGGGAAAAGAACTAGATACAAGCAGGACACTGAAGGAAATGTTTTCTAGGAGATTGCTGTGTGCATTCCTCAGCCCCATATGTAAAGCCTCAGCACATAGGCAGGCAGGGAGGGAAGGCTTTGGGTTCCTAACATATGAGAGATTCAGGGCTAGAAGCTCTTTAATTTCAGTAACAAGAGCCAGGTCAGCTCCCTCTTTTCCTCTTCGCTCCAACCCCAACCTAGTCCCCTCTTCTTGGAGGCTTTTAGATGCTCAACTGGGGACATAATGGTGCGTCTTCAGGGACTAAGGCTTCTAATAGCACAGAAGAAGGCGCATTGCCTTTGGAGCAAGGAGACACACAGTGAGGTCCCAGCGCAAAATTGATGTCCTCTTTTTGAGCTGTTCACTGGTCTGTTAACTGGGAGTGTAATACCTTCCCCATGTATTTGGATGGTGTTTGGCTGAGACTGTAGAACCAACCTGGGCCTTTGGGGTCAAGGGTGGAAGTGTCAGTGGCCCAGAGGAGCAGTGCTATGACCAGCCTTCCAGAAGGATGGCTCCTTATTCCCTCCACATCCGGATGCAAAGCCCCGGGAGCTGCGTGTGGAAGACCAGATGCAGGGAGCACCCAGAGATGATGGCGAATGGGGCTAGCAGAGAGTGATAAAGCCCTCAGGTCCTCAGCCAGCTCAGCTGGAACTGAGGACTGGATGCTTGGCCCAGTTCTTGGCTAGAGAGAACATCGGTGTCCATGGGGGTGTGGAGGAGGAGACGACACCTCAGTGCTCCTGATGGGTCTGATCCTGCCCAGGAGCAGGGCAGGAGCACATGGGGCACCTCCCATCTGGGCTCTTGCTGGCCCATCCCAGACGCATGGCCCTCAGGGTTTCTCAGGACTGCTGGTTGCTGGGCTGATGGAAGTAGGGAGAGCTGCTGGTGCTTTCCACTCTTTGGATGAGAGGGATTCCTTCAGCAGCCTGTCAGGGGGCCAGGCACCACCAAGATGCCATGGGCCCCTTCCCACAAAGGGTGGTCAAGTGGGTGCTTTGGGAGAGAAGGATATAGGCCCTGCCCCCAAAGAGTGGCCAAGCTTAACTGGAGAGAAAATTCACACTCTGAAAGAGTTATGAGCAAGAGAATGGGTACCCAACTGTGAGACCCCGACTAGAGACGGCACCATGCCTACAGAGTGTGGGGAAGGGTGCTGCGTCCGCTCCTTCCTTGTGGCTCTGCAGTAGGCAAATGGGTCCACCCAACTCAGGCAACCTCAGGAACCACTCTTGGATATTGCTGTCACATGTTGCTTTCCAAAGGGTGCCCCCTGCATCTGGTCTTCTTACACGGCTCCCAGAGCTGTGCATCCGGATGTGGAGGGAATAAGGAGCCATCCTTCTGGAAGGCTGGTCATAGCACTGCTCCTCTGGGCCACTGACACTTCCACCCTTGACCCCAATAGCCCAGGTTGGTCCTACAGTCTCAGCCAAAGACCATCCAAAGAATTGCTAAAGTCGTTGTTTGGAATGCCGGCCAAGTATAACACAAATCACAAACCTGAGTGCTCACAACATCTAGGCAGGGATAGCTAAGCACCGAGCAGGTGGACTGTGAGAAGAGCAGAGAGTAGCGCCTGTGGGCACCTCTTTCCCGGGAAGGGATGCTCAGGCTCCGATAAGGTTCCCATGTGAAGGTCTGCTGCAGCCACTGATTTCTGTGTCTCAAGAGGAGGCAGAAATCTGGACTTTACTGTGAAATCTCTTAATTCTTAAACATTGGCAACTAATTACTAAATTTTTAAGCTCTCTGCTGGTCAACTCTGCCTGTGGCAGGGCTGATAAGACTTGCAGACTGCTGAGTGGCAATGTCTGACGTTGCTTATATACTGTCAACTTCAGCGTATTAAAATATGGGCATGGAGTGAAGTGAGCCGAGTCTCCTTTCCCTGTACTTTCTCACCAGGAATCGATGATCATCCTTAGCACAGTGTTTCTGAGTTCCTGTTTCCCCCCTGGATCCTCAAGGTACCCCACTTTCTGTGCACCTGTTATTCTTCTTGCCCTTGCTGCTTGGTGCCATGTTTTGCTGACTGGCCTTAGGATCCTTCTTTGTATTTGCAGGAAGTCCTTGGATTTATTATTCATCATTTTTCAAAGTCTATGTTAAATGCTAATTAAGGGTATGGAGGCCCACTCTTCAGATAGAGGTTCCTGGTCTTGGTTTGGCCCCTAACATCACTCCATACTACTACTGCTAGTTGCTTATCCCAGAGCTGGCAGTGTCCCGTGTGTGGGCCTGGTAGCTTCCAGGGCCCTGGGGGTTCCTGAAGGTGATACTGGGAATTGGTCAGTTTCTTCAAAGCCTGGCTAATGTACTTGGTGACTCTCTGAGCTCCTACTCTGCACAGTTCTGCTGAGCACTGGGAGGAACTGCGAGGTGAGGCTGGGCCCTTCCTGCAAGTGAGACCTGGTTTAGGAAAACCTGGAAAGTGAGCCTATAGCTCAAGGCAGTAAATGCACGAGATCTGCTTAGACAGGCTCCCCTGGGATGCTGCGCCCTCTATGCCTCTAGATCCTCTTCAGGTAACAGTGTGCTTTTCTTGAAATGGATTAAATGTTAATCGAACAGCTAATATGCATCGGGCTGTTCTAGATACTGGGGTTACAGAAGGACTGAGACACACATGGTCTCTGACTTCAAAGAGTTGGCATTCTAGTGGAGGCAGTGGGAAGACACTGAAAAAAAAAAATCAATGAATAGCCCGAAGTAATTTGTTAGTGATAACCTCCCTGAAGAAAGATAAGGCAAGGTAAAAAGAGAGTGGTTTGCTGGGACACTATTTTAGTTGCACTGATCAGAGCTGATGCTTCCAAGGAGGACGATAAGGATGTGATGGAAACCATTAAGCAAGATCTGACTGAAGAGCAATTTCAGCAGTTGGAAAGCTTGTGCAAAGGTCCTGGGGCTGGAATGAGCTTGGCACACACTGGAGGGTCAGTGAGGAGGAGGGTGTGCCTGGTGCAGGGTGAGCCAAGTGAAGGGTTGAGGGGTAGGAGCTGACTGTGGGAAGGGGTCCAGGATCCGAGCACAGAGTGGCCTCTGGAACCACTGAGAGGGCACTGGATCTGATATGGGGCTCCTTGCATGGGCCCTTGGTGTGGGAATTAGACAGGCTCCTGCTTCATGTCTTACCAAGCAAATTCACAAGCGTGAGTGTAGCCTTCTGGCAGCCACTGTGTCCGCTTCCTGCAAGGAACAAGTAATCAACCTAAAGAGCTTTACATTTTATTAATGTGTGTGCATATGGGCCTGCCTTGCTGCTCTAAGGACTCTCCTTCTGGAAAGGCTGAGAGGACATGCTCTTTGCAGAAACATCTTTCCTCTGTCCTTCAGCAGGGAATTCAGATCCAACCACGGCTAACCTTTCCTCAGTCACCTGATGAGAGTGACTCGCCCCTGGCGGCCTCTGCTTGTTTGCACGAGTGCTAGTACGCACACAGATTTGGGCTGCTGTTGTAGATTTGTGTGCATGTGTGTGGTGGGGTGGGTGGAGGGCAGTGTGCTCTTGGGTCCTTCCTTTGCCTGCCTGCTTCCCCCATCCCACTTCCACTGGGTTCTCCATGTATTCAAACCCCATGCGGTCAGTCCAATCAGGGGATGAGGCTATACTCTACACAGAATGGGAAGCCTCAGAGACAAATAAAAAGTGGGGAAAAATACTTTTTCTATATAGTGGGGGACACTGTTTGCACATTTAATTCAGTGACCAATTAAAAAAAATTATGACCTTTTCTTTCTTTGAGGGGAGTTGTCCTTTCAAGTCTGGCTAGTTTCAGTTTCCAAAAGAAGGAAAGCGGTGGAATAAGCTAGCCTGGCACCCAGAGGGGCTCCAGAGCCAGGAAGGCGATGAACAGGGAGAATTTTGCGCTGGGGCTGTGTGTCCCCTTCTAGCTGTTTGGTGTCTCTTCCTATGAGGATGGAACCAGGCCCAGAAGGGCTGCCTGCCCCAGGGAAGGCAGAGCAAACACACCCTGGTTCATTCATCCCTCTCAGTGAGTGTGCAGGGAATGATCCCGCTTCTTCAACATGGTCAGATAGAGGGGCCTTTCCCAGGGGCAGGTATGACCCTCCTCCAGGTTGGGACACAGTGGGGACATCAGAAAGAATAAGGGCTTGGGAGTTACACAGCTGGACTCAGTCTTTTTTTTTTTAAATTACTTTATTTTAATTGGAGGCTGATTATAATATTGTGGTGGTTTTTGCCATACATTGACATGAATCAGCCATGGGTGTACATGTGTCCCCCATCCTGAACCCACCCTTCCACCTCCCTCCCCACCCCCTCCCTCTGCTGCTGCTGCTGAGTCGCTTCAGTTGCGTCTGACTCTGTGCGACCCCATGGACGGCAGCCCACCAGGCTCCCCCGTCCCTGGGATTCTCCAGGCAAGAACACTGGAATGGGTTGCCATTTCCTTCTCCAAAGCATGAAAGTGAAAAGTGAAAGTGAAGTCGCTCAGTCGTGTCCAACTCTGTACGACCCCATGGACGGCAGCCCACCAGGCTCCCCCGTCCTTGGGATTCTCCAGGCAAGAACACTGGAATGGGTTGCCATTTCCTTCTCCAAAGCATGAAAGTGAAAAGTGAAAGTGAAGTCGCTCAGTCATGTCCGACTTGTAGCGACCCCATGGACTGCAGCCTACCAGGCTCCTAAGTCCATGGGATTTTCTAGGCAAGAGTACTGGAGTGGGGTGCCATTGCCTTCTCCCCCATCCCTCTGGGTTGTCTCAAATCTGTAAAGTGGAAGTGAAAGCTGCTGAGTTGTGTCTGACTTTTTGCGACCCCATGGACTATACAGTTCATGGAATTCTCCAGGCCTGAATACTGGAGTGGGGTAGCCTTTCCCTTCTCCAGAGGATCTTCCCAACCCAGGGATCAAACCCAGGTCTCCCGCATTGTAGGTGGATTCTTTACCAGCTGAGCTACCAGGGAAGCCCTTTAAATCTGGGGTCACTGGTAAAATAGGGAAACTAATCCCTACCCGCCCCTAGAGCTTGAAGAAGTTTAAATGAGACAATGTGTGGGAAGCGCCCCGTGTTCCCTGGCCTAGAGCAGGTGATTAGTAAGTGACGTCCCCCTGCCCCTTCCACGACACAGGGCCCCTGAGGTCTGACATTCTGCCCAGAGCCAGGCTGTTGTCACGACTCCCATTTTCCAGATGCAGAGACTGAGGCCCTGCAGGGTTACATTCGGGGGTCTGGGTTCTCCAGTGGAAGTTTTCTAAAGCAATGCAGGGTGAGGAGCCATGGGGTGGGCTTGAGGGAAGAAGAGCCAGAGCAGTTGAAGTGTGCGTGGCCTTTGGAGTTAGCCCATTTGGGGTCAGAATCCCAGCACTGGCTTTGTGCCCGGTGGCTTGAGCAAGTTACAGCTTTGCCTTCTCATCTTTAAGATGGGGATGGTAGCGGGACAGCCCCATGGGAATGTGATGAGAGTCTGACTAGACAGGGCATTTGCAGTTCTTAGGATGGTCCCTGGTGTGTAGCGAGCGCTCCGTAAATGTCCCTGGCAGTCCTGTGGTGATGCTGCTGCTGATAGCGGTTATGGGGACGATGAAGGTGATGGCGGTGATGAGGACAGTTATGGTGATGGTGGGAGGATGAAGGTGATTAAGAAGATGGTGATGACGCCGCCAGTTCTGCTGCTGATGTGACGGGCAGCGCGGTTTGTGCTTCCCGTCACAACTGTAGCCTTTGGTGCCACCTTTGTCTTCCTTGGAGACATGAGGTCTCAGCCCAATCACAGAGTCCTCAGAGGTGCTTTTTAAAAAAATTATAACATTTCTCATTAATGGGTGGGAGTGAGGTATGGGCAAGCAATCCTTACTGTGTGGGGTTAATGGGGCCTGGGAATTCCAGGCCTTGAGGCTGTGGGGTGTGAATAAATGTTTCAGGGAGGTGTTTGCGCAGGAGCACCAGCACACTGGAACATCCTTCTCTGTTCCCGGGTGGGACCAGCACCACTGTGAGCAGTGGAAGTTGATTTTGGCTGCTGGAAGAAGGATGCATGAGCTGTGGACCACAGCGGCTCTGATCTTGAATCTTTGTTCTGGTTATCTGTTGCTGTGTGATGAACCATCCCCAGACTAAGTGGCTTAAAACAAAGATCATGATATTATCTCTCATGTTTTCCTTGGGTCAGAAATCTGGTAAGGGCTCAGCTGGGCGGTTTTTAACTGAAGTCTGTCCTGCTGTTCCAGTCAGACAGTGGCCGTGTCAGACACGGGGGAGTGAGGGGAAGGAGAAGCTGGAGACCGGCAGGGTGCCTCTCCTTCTTCACGTGGGCCCTCTGAATACACTAGTTTGAGCTTCCTCACGACATGGTGGCCTTAGGGTAGGAGAATGTCTTCCGTGGCAGCTCAGGGCTCTAGCCTAAGTGTTCCTGCAAGCCAGGAGGGAGCCTGGACTTGTCTGTTCCCGAGTCCTGGCTGGCTCTAGGGAGAGAGCAGGGCCAGGGTGGGACCCTGCCTCCTGTGGCTTTTGTGGCCTGAACATTCGTGGTCCTATTTGAGAGTAGCCTGAAGGCAACTGATGGGAAACGCTGTTTCTTTGTCAAGGCACAGAATGCAATTGGTCTAAGGGTAGAGCTAGAGCCAGGCTTGTGAGTGGCTGAAGGAGAGGGCCTGACCAGGGTGGAGGCCCAAGGTGGGGCCTTCTTGGTCCACAAGATCTGTAGCATCCCCTCCCTGAGCTGCCTGTACTGTTTCTGCCTTGACATAGCTTCTGAGAGTCCCTTACTTCTCATGGTTGTTCTTACCTCTTGTAATGAAGGTAAGTGGAGGTCATGAAGGAATGAGACTTGGGAACCTCCCAAGGGTCCCAGAGAGAGACCTTGAGAAATTCCTCTGCCTAAGGTGCTTGGTTCAGCCAGCGCAAGTCCAGGTATGGTGGTCTGTGCCTGGGTGTGTAAGAGATGGGGCTCATATCAGGGTCAGGGGTGCCATGAGCCAGCCTAAAGCCAGGGTGGAGGCATGCTTCCTGGAGAACAGTGGCAGCTGGCAAACAGATGTTCTACTTGGCATTGCTTCTCCCATGATAAAGGTACTTCTCATCAAAAACTGGTCTTTCCAAGCACAGGCATCACAGAGGTAGAAAATAGTCACACTGAAGGTGATATTTATGTCCAAACTGGCAATACCTTGACATTAATTATCCTGCTATAATTAAATCTAGTAATCTATTACATTGCCGTTTCATAGGGCTCTAGTGAGGATAATGGGACTCTGAAGAATAAAGTTTGTCATTTAAAACCCAGGACCAAAAGACCTGGAATGCTATCTGTGATTTTTTTTTTAATCCCTCTTTTTCCCCTAGTGACTTACTCCTCATTAAATAAACATTTGGTGAAAATTGGCACTAAAAATACGTGAGTGAGAGCACCGTGCCTCTTTCCTCAGGGAAGGTAGGCAGTCATCAGCAATACAGGATAGATTTCAGGGTAGGTAGGATTGGGGTGTTCACCAAAGCCAACACAGGGGGTCAAAGAAGGCTTTCTGTAGGAAATAATGTATGAGCTGAGTCTCAAAGGGCAGGCATGGATCAGCCAGGGTGAACAGTGGGGAAAAGACATCCCAGGTGATGGATCAGCAAGTACGGGAGCTTGAGAGGGAGGCCAGGAAGCTGGAGGGATAGCTTTTTTGGGAAAGTACAATAGACACTTAAAGGAAGAATAGGAGTCAAGGAAGTGAAAAGACTGTGGATACCATGCTGGGGGCTGGAATCAACCCTGAAGACGTGGGAGCCGTCACAGTGAGGGTGCTGAAAGCTCTGGGTGGATTGGGTGGGGGCCTGGGGCCCGGGAGGAAGGGTGGTGCCAATATTTGGGTGAGCATTGACATAGCCCTGATGAAGGCAGGAATAATTGGGGAAAAGGGAACACTTGTGAGGACTGTTTTGGAAGTACAGAACTCAGGATGAGGCTCCAATTCTTAAAAATAAACTTTTAATTTTAGGATAGTTTTTGATTTACAGAAAAAGGGTGATGATGGTACAGAGAGTTCTCTTATACCCCACACCCAGATCCGCCCCCATTATGAGCATCTTTTATTCGTGTTGTACATTTGTCACAATTAATGAGCCATTACCGATGCCTTTTTATTAACTAAAATCCACGCTTTATTCAGGCTTCCTGCTGTGCCTTTTCTGCTCCAGGTTCCCGTCCAGGACACCACGTGACTTCAGTCATCATGCCTCCTTAGGCGCCTCTTGGTTGTGACAGTTTATCAGGCTTTCCCTGATGTGGATGACCTTAACAATTTTGAGGCGCGCTGGTTGGCTATGAGGTGGCGTGTCCCCTAGGTGGGATTTGTCTGATGTTTTCTCATGATCAGGTTGGGGTTATGGATTTAGTGGAGGGCTTCCTAGGAGGCTCAGTGGCAAAGAATCCACCTGCCAAGCAGGAGACATGAGTTCCCTCCCTGGGTCTGAAAGATCCCCTGGAAAAGGAAATGGCAGCTGACTCCAGTATTCTTGCCTGGGCAATCCCATGGAAAAGAGGAGCCTGGCTACAGTCCACGGGTCCCAAAGAGTCAGACACGAGTTAGCAACTGAACAACAACAAATGGATTTAGGGGAAGAAGAGCGCAGAGACAGAGAGCCCTTCCGCTCCCATCTCATCCAGGAAGCATCCTGTTAACGCTGACCTTGACCACCTGGCTGAGGTTGTGTTGGTCAGGCTTCTTCACCCTAAAGTTAGTTTTTGTTTCCCTTTTCCTATGCTGTCCTTTTTGGAAAGATGCCACTGTGTGCAGCCCACACTTAAGGAGTAGGGGGTTGTGCTCCACGTCCTCTTCTGTGAGCCACAGCCCTGGCCGCGTGGTCTGTCTTGCAGCGGCCATGCTCTTTTTTCTGTGAAGCAGAGAAGGCCATTCAGTTCACCTTCATTCAAGTCAAACCCACAGGCACTTTTGCATGTTGACTTTTGCCGGTGTGTCAGTCCTGGCACTGATCTCCAGAAATGGAAAGAGGAGGGAGACACATTCTCAGCCCTTGAGAAGCCTGTCCCTGTGCGTGCCTTCCTGCCATACGCAGTCTCCAGCCTCATGGCTTCCAAGACAGCCTAAATTTGCTGGAGGTTGCAGCCCTGCCCCTTGCAGCTTCTCGCCCCTGGGGCGCCTCCCTAAACGCTCTGTTGAGGAGAAGGGAAGAGAGCAGCCTTATTGCTTTTGGGCTTTTGCTTGACAGATTCCGGGGGTAGAGGCATTGCAGACATGCCTTAGCCTCAACACTGGAGGCTGTCTTTCCAAATACCTGGTTTTCATGCCACTGTTGTGTTTCTGTGAAATAAAGTTTTGTGAACACTTGCTGCTTATAGCCAAGAAGGTGACAACTGCATTTGGTTGACTTTGCTGCCATTTAACCCTGAGCTGTTAGGAGATAGACGAGTGCTTTAGCCTCTCAGGGTAGCAGCCCACAGGCTCCTTTTGACAGGAGCAGCTGGGATGGGGTCAACCCCGTGTCGGGGGGTAGCTTGCTCCGTTAGTCTTTTTCGGCAGGTAGGTTGGACCTCTGCCCAGGTCAGTAGAGTAGCTAAGCATGTGGGTCTGGAACCATGCTCCTGAGCTGGAATTCTGGCTCCAGCACTTACTAACTGTGGGACCCAAGGTGAATGTCTCCCTTTTCTCACCTGTAAAGTGCAGGTAATGTTATTACCTACCTCCTAGATGGCTGTCAAGATTTAAAGAGTTAATGCATGTAAATAGGTGCCTAGCACAGGGCAGATCTTTACTTAGGAGGTGCTGGCTGTTAAAATTTCACTCCCAGGCAGGAGAGACTTGTGTCTTTGTGAGTGAAACAATGGATTTGGGGTTCTCATTTACTTACTTATTCATTCATCTGCTTAAAAATGTTTTAACATGACCAATAAAATTTATTAAACATATTTACATATATTCTCATATTCTTTCATAGTTGAGCACAAAAATAGACATTTACAGTTTCAAAATTTTCACCGGAAGTCTTTCTTTCTGTGCTGGGGAGAGTAGTAGACTTTACTGTGAGATGCATAAGGAGCTAAGTTTCTTTGTGTGACTCATTCTAAATATGGCTGACATAGTAAGTCAGAGGTGCTATCACTGCAGACCAGTGTCACCTTCACTGGTAATCCAAGTATAATTGGTGGCGCCCCATGTCCCAGTCTCTCTGTTGAGTCACTTTAGGAAAAGAAAACACCAGGAAACATAACATGTGCTTAACAATTCTCTACTGAATCCTTTGAAGACTGTCAGAAGATCCAGTTCATGGCTCACAGTAACACGTCTTAGAATCCGCCTCCTCTTTCTCTCTCCCGCTTTGTCTCTTGTAGCCACTGATTCTGCAGATACGTCACCTTTTATTGTCCACTTCTGCTCTTGATTCTCTTCCTTGCTCCTCCTTCTTTCTGCCCGTATTTTTATCCTACAAAAGCCTACAAATCAGCCCAGGAAGCCTGAGGAGGTGGAGGAGATACAGTGGCTGATACTGGGTTCCTGTTAGAGCTTCTCTGGTGACTCAGTGGTGGAGAGTCTGCCTGCCAGCGCAGGAGACGCAGTTTCCGTGCCTGGGTTGGGAAGGTCTGCTGGGGGAGGAAACGGCAACCCACTCCAGTACGCTTGCCGGGGAAATCCCACGGACAGAGGCGCCTGGTGGGCCACAGTCCATGGGGTCGCAAAGAGTCGGACACGACTGAGCGACTCAGTAGCAACGACACTGGGTCCCTGTTAGTGGGCCGGCAGGGAGGAGTGTTCTGACTTGACTTGTCCTGGTGCATCGGTTCTGAGTGCCTCCGCGTGAGTGCCTGTCCCAGGTGACGGGAAGGAAGCTGTGGGGTGCATAAGGAGCCCTGTGCCTGCCCAGGGCTGGGAGGAGGGGGCATGAGAATATACTCATCTCACCAGCTTCCTTCCGAACAGTCCTGAGCTGGGCTGGCACAACAGGGAACTGTGTGTAATTCTGACTCGGACTCAGCTTGGCAGATCCAATGGGCCTCAGTTTCTCAGGAGACAGGGAGAGGAAAAGGCAGAATGAGTTGGGACTGTTTCCAACTGGACAGTCTAAAACTGGGGGGGGAAGTGTCTGTCCCGTTGGGGTCTGCCTGGCTCGCAGACCATCCCTCAGATCTGAGCTCTGCTCCAGCGTCACCTGGACCCACTGTAGGATGGACCAGAAGCCTGGCTTCCCAGAGCGTGGGTTTCCTTGTCTGGGGCTGCGAGGCGTGTCAGCCCCTCCCAGGGCTGTGAGGAAGCCTGCCTGAGATAAGTGATCAGAGTGCAGGTTTTGTTTTTCTGTGATGGCCCCTCTTCCTCTTCCACCTCCTCTCCTGGATGAAGGCACCGGCCACAAGCTTAGCCCTGCCGGAAGGTGCCCAGCTCCACCTGGGGCCCCACGGAGACAGCCCTGCCTGGAGCCTCCTGCTTCCCGCTTAGAGGGCATCAGGCCCACTTGCTTCCCTCCGTGTCTGGTGACATGCGTCCTCCGTTTGTCACCATGGCCCTGCCCTGTGCAAGGCGCTGTGGGCTGGAGAGGGTTCCCACCCTTACTCAGAGGATTATGATCTGGACAGGACAACAAGATCGAGAAAGAAGAAACCAAGGTGGGTGCTGGTGATGGCTGTGGACTCAGAGCACAGAAGAATGTTCATCTCTCGACTTCATGGGCACTAGCGGTGGTCTCTGCTTACACACCTCCAGAGATGGGGAGCTCACCCTCTCCTGAGGAAACCCATTCTCTTGCTGGGAAGCTCAACACCGAGAAAACTCCGACTTAATGCTGGGCAAAATCTGTCCTATGCCTTCTCATTGGTCTTAGATCAGTGTTTTGGGCCACATGACAATTTTACTCTCTCTCCCATGTCAGCCCCTCAGTTATCTGAAGGTAATATGCATTCACCCTGTGGTCCTCTTGGTAAACCAGACCCCACCAGTTTCCTGCTGGTCTTTAGTCCATCAATATTTATTGAGTCCTTGCTTTGTGTCGGGTGCTCTGCAACTCTGCTAGGTGCCGGGGTGCTGGGGAAGAAGACAAGTGAGCTCTCCACAGTTATGCATCTTACATTCTAAGTGCGGGAGAGAGGCAGAGGCAAGAAGCAGGATGATCTCACACACTATCTATAAGGAACCCAGGACAGGATGACATTGATCGGGAGTGGCTGGGGGCCACTTTTGACTTCTGAGCTAAGACCTGTGTGACGGAATCAGACTCCTGAAGGCTTTTGCTTCTGTAAGGGAGACCTTTGCCATCGCCAAGATCCCAAGGTGGGAATAAAGGC
This sequence comes from Redunca redunca, assembly GCA_006410935.1. Lineage (NCBI taxonomy): Eukaryota > Metazoa > Chordata > Mammalia > Artiodactyla > Bovidae > Redunca > Redunca redunca. The sequence goes on along the minus strand of SJYQ01005612.1, from coordinate 351,911 downwards.
TGACTGGTTGGGAGAACAGAGAGAGAATGGCTGCATGGCTAGACCTTAGTGAGAGGAGCGGGGAGAGTGACCAGGTGAGGTGAGAGAGGTGGGCGAAGGTACACCTAGGCTCTGGGCTTTGAGGCCCAGGTGAGGAAGTCGGTTTTATTTTAAGTGTGATGGGAAATTATTGGAGGGTTTTTCTAAGACAGTGACAGGGCCATTTCCCATTTAGTGATCACTCTGGCTGCTTGCTCTGTGGGATGAGCCTGTAAGAAGGCAAGAGTGGGAGCAGAAAGGGTATCATTGCCCAGGTTTTGGATCCTAGGAGACTGACTTTGACAAGCACTGGACAGATCAGAAGCTCAATGTCTGGTCTTTTGCAAAGCCTGGGGTCAACAAGAGCCTCTGAGTCTTGGTTACTTGAATACCCAACTCCTATGGGTATTTTCTACTCTTGTAAAATGTGTGTCTCTCCTTATTTCCCCCCATTTCTGGGTAACCCTGGCCAGTAGGAAGCCTGTAGACATTGGTCAAAGCCCCGAGGCTCTGGGAATGGCCAGCTCCAGGGAGAAGAATGCTCAGGATACCTTCACACTTCACAGTCCCCGAGGCTACCTCCACGCTTCACAATGCCCGAGGCGCCTGGTTCTCATGATGTATCATTAGGAAACATATTGGTGAAAATTGGCCTTTCATCTTCATCAGCATCACTTTTATGTTGCAGAAAAGGCCCATCCTCATTAGGAGGCGAGGGGGAGGTGAGATCTGGAGCCAGAGCTCCTTGGCAGATTCCACCATCACACCCGCCACCCCAACCTAGCTCAGCCCCAGTTGTCATCAATCTGTATTTCACTCCTGCTTTCATCCTTCGCTTACTGTTTGTCATTTTTGGAGAAGGATCCTCTCTGTTAGCACTTTTGGAAACCTATTTCATTGCAGAGGAGAAGGGAACAATACAGGTTTTCATCTCAAACTAATTATGCCTCCAATACACTGATGCTAAATAAAACCAAGGGGAAGGTAATTGGAAATTCTTGACGTGAAATTCACAGCTTTGAGAAAAGCAGATGTTCACTTGAGGAGCTGGGAAGAGAATGAATATTCCTGCAACTAGCCAATGAGATCCATTCCAGGAGGTTGTGGGCCACCCCTCATCTGACAGATGTGGCATGGGGATTCTCCACGAGCCCGGCTGATCCTTGTTGGCCTGGCTGTGCTCTGTCCTCAGCTGGGACAACGTGGACAACTCCTGTGCTACCGTCTGAGGCATTTATGGCACCTCAGGCCTTAGAACAAGGGGCACTGCGTACAGCCTTGTCTCTGCGCCCATCAGCTCTGGGACTCCGGGAGAGGACTCTGGTTTCTATGATAGTCCATTTCCTCATCCATCAGATGGAGCCAGTATGCCACATCATCTTACGGGTTTCTTAGGGGAATTTGATTAGACCATATCTGTGATGCACTCAGAATGTGGAAGTCCCCCAGAAGTTTCCATTTTCTTTCCAAAAGATGGTACCTTCCTGTAACTCGGGCTGGGTCAAATCATGAGTGCTTCTTCTCATCAGTTTGAGTTTTTCGACTTCCTTAAGTGCCTTGACTGATCAAGCAGCCCATCTTTGGCTTCTGTGAACCTGGGCAACTATGCACCTCGGATCCACTTCTTTTTTCAAATAAAAACTTTCACCACGTGTGAATAATAGCGGAGAACTGAGGCAGTTGAGTGTGTCTTGGGCAAGCCCCTTTATGCCCCTAAGTTGCTTCTTCCTCACCTGTCAAATAGGGGTGAAGACAGCCTGGTCTAATTCATAGGACTTGTATGTAGGGGGAATGAGATAGTGAGCAATCCTTTCTGGCTAGAAAAGACTCCGGGTCCCAGATGACCATGATGGTTGGGGCACATTGCACTGTGTTGCGGTTATTCCTGACACATGGCGCTCCCTGTGCAGACCAGAAGGGGCTGTTGTAGAGCAGAGGGTGGGTGTAGCCAGTTAACTAGCTTCCCCCCAGTTCTCATCCTCTTGCTATGGCCGCGTGATAGATGGGGTGGGCTTCCCTGTGCCTTGACTTGGTTTGGTTGTGTGTCTTTCTCAAGCCAACAGCACGTAGGCAGAGGAATGTGTTCTCCTTCCCAGGAGCTGGGTGCTTCAGCAGGGTCTTTCAAGAGCCCTGTGGCAGGCACTGTGACCCAAACCATCATCCCTACATTTTGGATGGTTGGCCCAACCTGAGAGCCAGACCCAGGGGGCCTTTCCGTTTCCCTCTGAAAACCCTTTCCAGAGGCTACCTGGTGGGCAGGGAGAGAATTGGGATGGGATGACCCCCGGGTGAAAGAATAATGGGAGTACTTGGTGTTTATTGAGTGCTTACTTTGTGCTAAGCTCTTTACATGCATTTTCTACTTTATATATCAGAAGTGTTACTTTGATTCCCCTTTTTATAGCTGATGACACTGAGGCCAACTGAGGTTGGGTAACTTGCTGGAGGCAGACTGTGGAAGTAGGATTTGGATCCCAGCCACCTGGCTCCTTGTAGCTCAGTTGGTAATGAATCTGCCTGCAAAAGAGAACACCTGGGTTCAATTCCTGGGTTGGGAAGATCCCCTGGAGAAGAAAACAGCAACCCACTCCAGTTTTCTTACCTGGAGAATCCCATGGACAGAGGAGCCTGGCGGGCTACAGCCCATGGGGTTGCAAGAGTCGGATACAACTTAGTGGCTAAGCCACCACCACCACCCGGGCCCAGCATTTGAGCTCTTGGAAGTGGTCTCCCCCTAGCCCATGCATTAGAGGCATCTAGGGAGGTTTCAGACAGCTTTGAGGCGCAGGCCCAACTCTAGGTCATTTAGGAGGGAGCTATAAGGTTGAGACCAATCATAAGCTTAAAAATCTCCCCAGGTGATCTGATGAACATCTGGCTGGGACCTTCAGGTGATGCCCAGGCCTTATTGCTTGTGGCTGGGCCTGAAGGGCCATCTGGCATCTGGACACGAGCTGTGGGTACTGTTGTCTTTCTGTGGAGTTGCGTGTGCGAGGGAGTGGCATGGCCTTGGGGAGAGCCGTGAGCCTGTTTGGCCAGTGTGACCTCGAGAGTGGCCGTTGCCCCTGGGCCTGATGACTGGCCCCTCTGGGGCAGATCAGTGAGGGCCTCTGAGTTGGGTGGCTAAGCACTTTGCTGAGAGTTTTGTGAGTCATGCACATGCCTGGCAGGGCTGGGTGAGTGATACAGCTGAACACGCAGTTTCTCTTTCCCTTTGCATGTCAATTTGCTCCTTTCTGCCTTCATTCACTGGTGAGTTGCTAAGCAGAGGCCTCACTGGAGTTTAGGGACTGGCTGTTTTGACAGCAGGAAGCGCCTTAAAGCAAGATATACAGGAAGGCACATGTGTGTTGTAGATCATCTCTGAGCATGGCTGGAAGAGTGTTTGCTTAGAAAAGGATCAGGAGAAAAGCAAAGGACAGACAAAGGAAAGTGGAATGAATGTTTGGATTTCTGGAACTTGGTTGGCGTTCAGGGCTGGGCAGGGTATTCAGGTGATGGCATGGAGGGAAGGAGGGGCTTTGAGTGGGAAGGGGTCAGGGTGGGGATGGGTGAAAAGCAGCTGAGGCAAGGACCACTCAAATAACTCAGGGAGACCAAGTGCTCAAACACAAGAACTGCCACACTCACAGGCACCCACGGGCCCTCTGATGCATGGGCCTCTTCCAAAAAGTGCTGACAGAATTTTGAAAGTGATCAAAGACTTCCCTTGTTGAACACAGGACAGACAAATCAAAGAATGTAGGAAATCAGAAGGACTAGAGGAAAGGCCAATAAGAAAACACAAACAACTCCGAGGAGAAAGGCAGAGGGCAGTCTGATGCAGGTGGTGGGCTGTGAGGCTGGCATGTTTCCCCAGCTCAGGGGTTCTGCTCCTAGGCAGGGATGGTGCTGGGTCCCCAAATATCCCCTGTGCATGTGTGTGCGTGCAGGTGTGTTTGCATTTGTCTGTGTGCTTGCCTGTGTGCACATACACCTTTTCTCATGGAAGTTTCTAGTGCCAGAGGACCAGATGGACAGCTGCTCTGTTCCAAGCAGTCAGCAGTAATAACAGCTGATACTGGTGGAGGTTGACCACAGGCCAGGCGTTTTCTGAGCGCTTTCTGTGTCTTGTCTCATTGAATCCCCTCAATTCTATAAGGTAGGGATCTAAACAAACTGTATCCCCATTTTACTTGGGAAAGCATTAGTCACTCATTCGTGTCCAACTCCTTGTGATCTCATGGACTGTAGCCCGCCAGGCTCCTCTGACCATGGCATTCTCCAGGTAAGAATGCTGAAGTGGGTTGCCATTTCCTTCTCCAGGGGATCTTCCTGACCCGGGGATTGAACCCAGGTCTCCCGTACTGCAGGCAGTTTCTTTACAATCTAAGCCACCAGGGAAGCACTGACATGCAAGGAGGTTACTAACCTGACCAGGGTTTGGGCTGGCGGCCTGGCTCAGAAATGGCTGCTGACACTTGCATTTGCTTGTATGTTGCACAATTTCAAGGGCCACCTTTCAGCTCACGGTCGTGGGAGCTGTGAATATTACCGTCATCAAGCTGACAGCGCTTCTGCTCTCAGCACTCTTGGGCCGGACAGCTCTTTGGTCTGGTGCAGAGGTGCAGGCCTCCAGTCCACTCCTGGGTTCCCTTGCAGAACAGCAAGAGAACAAGGGGAATGTGAGCCCCTGGAAAGGCTGCAGATGAGTGGCAAGCTGCTCAGGGCCCCTCTGGAAGCTCATGGACATGGCCCTGAGGTTCGGTGTCTTGGCAGCCTGGAGGAAGTTGATGCTGGGCGGATTGGAGGCGTAGCAACCTGCAGGCTGAAGGCCTGTGAGCCCTTGGTGGCATCAGCATCCGTGTCGGGACTGCCTGCAGCAATAAGAGTCATGTTCGGTGAGACAGCACCGGGAGGAGCAACTGGGTTTGAGGCCTCGACATGAACATGCTGTGTTGGCACAGGGAAACCTCCTTTTCCTGGGTCTGGAGTGCAATAATTTGCATCCACTTGGAGTTTTCTGTAAGCAGATTGGACTTCAGCCCACACAGGTGTCTGGTTCTCTCATCTCAGCATTCTCTTGACCCACGAGCCTTCTCTGCTAGACCTTACCCCTCTCCTAGCCTCCTCCTTGTCATCATCAGTTCATTTTCCTCTTCACTTGAATGCTTTACGTTCTCCATTCATCTTAGCAACCAGCTCATCCTGGGGCTTGCCCAGCCCCAGAACGGCTCCACCTCCACTCTGTCTTCGAACTTTCCATCCTGCTCATGTCCTTTGACCTCACTGAGACACTCCCACCCTCACCTCATCAATAAGCAGGAGTCAGAGAGGGGAATGATTTAGCCAAAGTGTGCCACCCACGAATAGAGCTTTAACGTGAACTTGTCCCCCTCCTCCCATCCCACTCCCACAGGCAAGTCCCTTCTCCCATCCCACGCTTGAAGGCAGGTCTGTTCTATTTCCAGCACCGGAAGACAGGCTCCTCCTCCCATCTCACACCTGAATGCAAGTTCTTCTTCCTACCCTCTAGCTATTTTGCTTATTTTCAAGCATTCTGACAATATTAGGAAGAATTTCATAACCTTCCTGCTTACACAGTCCCTTTTTAAAAAATTATTTTATTTTATTTTTTAAATATAAATTTATTTATTTTAATTGGAGGTTAATTACTTTACAATATTGTATTGGTTTTGCCAATAGTCCCTTTTTTTGTCTATATTCTTCCGTAACTACATGTGCACCTATTTTGTGTAGAGTCACTCATAATCTAGATGCAATTTTGTGTTCCGCTTTTTTTTCAACCTAACATCCTGGCACAAACATTTCCTGTGTTGTTGCGAAGCCCTGCTAATGATCATTTTAAATGATTGCGTTGAGATAAAGAATTGATGTTCCATAACCTACCTAATGTTTCCTGTTATTGGACATTGTAACTGGTTCCAATTCTTTGGTCAATTCTGGGGGCAATGTTTCATTGAAAATCTTCACTTGTCAGGTATTATTTTCCTCCTTGGATTGTTGCTGATGGGAAGTTTCTAGAATGCAAAGGGCCAGGGTGCCAGTCTCCTGAATGGCATCATCTTGGTCTTGGCTACCATGCTCTACAGGAGGAGTAGGGGGAGACGGGAGGAGATGGTTGGATGGCATCACTGACTCAATGGACGTGAGTTTGAGCAAACTCCGGGAGATGATGAGGACAGGAAAGCCTGGTGTGCTGCAGTCCATGGAGCGGCAGAGTCAGCCATGACTCAGCACCTGAACAACAACCACGCCCCATGGTAGTGTCATCACCGTCCTTTTACAAATAAGAAAATTGGCCTTTCCAGAATCTTCTCACAGTCTTCTCCCTGGTTAGCAGTTAGCACAATCTAACTGCTCCTGTGCCCACGTTGCCCACCTCACTAACTTCCGTCATCCTTCCCATTTCAGCCTGGTCATGGCTTCTCGGGGCAGCTTTTCCTGGGTGCTCTGCCACACCCAGGCCATTTAGACAGGCACACAGCACCCTGCACTCTGCCTGCAGAGAGCATGCTTCACTCTGCAATGATGTATCAATCACATAATTATTGTGACTAATGGGAGTACAGCCACCTTCTCCCTGCAGTGCCAGCCTGGTGCCTCGCATGCAGAAGGGTCTTACTAAATGCCTGCTGAACAGGGACACCACTGGTGAGGGGCAGCTGGCCCCTCATCCTTTGCTGTCTTTGAAGAAAGTGTTCCCAACATCATCTAGCTGTGTGCCTTGGGAAGACGGATCTCATGCTTGAGGATAGATTGTGAGCAGCAGGAGACAAGAGCAGTGAGCACACTTGTAATGTTCTTGGGAGACAGAGCTTGAGCAGTCAATGGCTGTGGGCCTCAGTTTTCTCACCTGGACATTGGGTATACACTGTGACCCCCGGACTTATAAATGACCTTCCCTTCCTTCCTTGTCTCCTTGAACAAATGAAGACTACCTCGGTTCCCATATCATTTGACTTTCTTCCCAGGTCTTTGAGGGAGGGTAACACTTCTTATGAAAACACAGCCCATTAAAGTCAGAGTGCTCCTCCACTTCCTGGGAAGAAATGCAGTGGTATCTAGGTGACAGCAGCTGTAAATCAGTATTTGGTAAAACCTGGGTGTAATTACGTGAATAAATCATGAAGTCAGAAGAGGGTTGGACTGGTGCATCAGGTAAATTCATCTCAGCTGCAAGCGGAGGCGTGTGGGGCCCGGGACTTGTTGCAGCCCCGTCACCTGCTGTAGAGCTTCCGGCTTCTAGTTCTTGCCTGTGGCCTTTGCCCTCCTGTCCGCCCTGCCTCACGGTCCTGACCCTGCCTTCTTCGTGGGATAGGACTGCGTGACCACCAGGCACATGGAGAGTGCACTCTGCCCGGCTCTGGAGGTCATGGGGGCAAGGTACTGGGGCTGGCTCTCAGCTGAACATGAGCACAGTGGGAACCTGGGTGCAGCCGTGTGTCTGAAACGGAAGGGGCGGAGGCAGAGCCCTACTGTCCTGGGGGGCTGGGGTCAGGGGGAGTAGTATGCATCTCATCAAGGGAAGCATGGATGGCTGTTGGCATTCATCTGCTGAGGCTTCCCTCAGATGTGCGGTGTGAACTGTTCTCTGAGCCTCGCTCTCTGTCTGTCTGCTGCCAGCTAAGACTGCGCCTTGAGTCATATTGTACCTGGTGGACACACCCTTGTCTGGACTGTCCTTGTAGCAGGGACCTGTACTCAGGGAAGGGACCCCAGGCCCCTGGCCAAGCAAGGAGTTGTGAGCTGTGCCCCTCCATAGGTTAAAAATATGGGTGTGAGAGGCCTGGACACCCTTGAGCTGGCTGAGGCCTTGCCTAGAGCTGAGGCAGTTTGCAGGTGTGGGATGGTCCCAGGCTCCAAGCTGGGCTGACTGGTAGCTTTGCAAGAGGACTGAGCTCTTCCTGTGTGCCAGGCACGTGAGCACGTTGATTTCTTACAGCTTGAGACATCTTGCAGGTGAGGAAGATGAGGCTCTGGGGTTAAGTAACCCCCACTAAGTGTCACAGCCAGAAAGTGGCCAGTTTGAACCCTGGCCCAGGTGCCTCTGAGACCTTGCTCTTTTCCACTCTGTGATACTGAAGAGTGAGGCAGGCAGTGGGATGGCGCCTTACTAGTGGAGGGGGCTCCTGCCTACCTCTGCACAGACTGGGCTGTGTGTGTGTGTGCGTGTATCAGAAGCCTGGAGACATGAGCCAGGATGGTGGCCTGCAGTTTGGGGTTACAGTAGGATCTTTCTAGAGGTCAAATTGTGAATCTAGGTCCTGGCACTGAGCTGAGGTCCAGGGGTAGGCAGGGGTCGTGGCCTCTGTCACACCTCACACGGAACTTCCGAGGGGACCAGAAGCCTCCATCCAGGCTCCAAAAGGAATTCAGTACTAGCTCAGACCTCTAGCCCCAGAAAGAAGCAGGTTGCCTTGGACGACCTCGGGTAGCCGAGTGGCGAGTGACCCCACACCGCCCCTCCCCGAGCCATCCTCCTGCAGCCTGCTCAGACCCGGTGGGCTGGTGAGTGTGGGGTGTGGTCAGGGCCCCCAGCTCCTGCTGGTTGCCTGTCCTCACTTCGTGTGCTTGCTCCCAACCCTCCCCCAGGCTCTATATTCTGGCTGTGAACAGCAGCTTCCTCTCTTGGGGCCCGTTGGTACCCCCCTAGGCAGGCCCTTTCCTGGATAGGGGCACGCTTGTGCTCTCAGAATGCAGTTGTGTCTGGAGGGCTCCCAACATGCGATTTCTCCTTTGGAGGAGAGCTTGTGCTGCTTCCTTCTGATGTGAGGCAGATGGTGAGGGTGCCAGGCAATCGGCGGCTAGGACACTGTTCCCGGCTCTGCTGCCGAGATACGCGGTCACGAGCAAACGTCCCATCAGTTCTAAGCCTAGAGTGCTCTCCTCTGTAAAATGGATGAAGCATCCTCCCTTCGCTTGCTCGTGTCAGAAATCCTGGTGGTGTTTTTGACGCTTCTCTTATATCTCATAATTAACCCATCAGCAAAACTGTCTGCTATCCCTTTGGTGTGTCTGGAATCTGGTAATTCGTCACCACTGCCACAGCCATCTCCCTGGCCTATCCCACCATCATTATGGCAATAGCCTCGTGATTGGCCTTCCTTCCTGCTTATGGCTGCTAACATGTCAGCTGAGCATGTTATTCCTCTGCCTATAGCTTCCCATCTTTCCAGGGGAACAGCCACAGTCCCTACTTTGACCTAAGTCAGGTGAACATACTTCCCATCTTCATGAGCTGGTCCCCATTTACACCTCTTGTTCCAAAAGAATTATTCACTCTTAGAATTGTCTTGGTTTGCTGTATGCCAGTGCTTGTAGTGGCTTTACTAATGATAGCCCCAAACTGGAAACCACTCAGATGTCCTTCAGCTGGTGAATGGATAACATCCATACAATGGGATATTATTTAGCGTTGAAAAGGAACATACTGCTAATACACATAGAAACTTGGGGCAACTCTCAAAAGCATATGCCCAGTGAAAAAAGTCAACCTCTAAGGGCCTCATACTTGAGATTCCATTTAATGATGCTCTGAAACAGGCAACGTGCAGGGCAGAGAACTGGGCCGTATTTGCTGAGACTGTCAGCAGCGTTGACCTAAGAGACAAAGGGATTTTCGTAGGCGATGAAACTCCTCTATATCCTCATTAGGGGATTGGTTACATGATGATCTAAGATTATCAAACTCATAATCATGTACTGAAAAGATTGTATTTTACTATATGAAAATGATACTTCAATTTTAAAAGCGTGTTCTGGTTTGGATGCTAAATGGTCATCCTGCATCTAATGTCTTACTCGATCCAACCGTGCATCATCTCTCTGACCTCATTTCCTCCTGTCCTCTTTCTTGTTCCCTTCATTCCAGCCATCCAGGCCTCCTTGCTGTCCCTTAAATATTCCTGGTATGATTTTCCCCTCTTGTTCTCTTTTCTGCCTGGCACAGTCTTCCCCTAGATGTCACATTGCTCCTTCTCCCACTTCCTTGAGGCCTTTACCCCAAAGTCTATCCAGTCACTGATATGACCGTATCATGCGCTGTAAGAAGTGACCCCAGTCTCACTGGCATTCAGCACCTCATGGGTCCCTGCAGGCTGGGTGGGCGACTTGTCCAGATGGGCTGGTGGGTTTCGCTTCCACTTGTGGATTTTCTTCCTGGCATCTCAGCTGGGGCCGAGGTTGGGCAGCAGCTCTCTATGGTTAAGAAACTCTCTTTTGGCCAAAGCAGAGGCAGGCAAGTGTCTGCATGTGGGTATTTCAAGCTTTTGCTTGCGTCACGTCGGTTGACATCCCATTTGCTAAAGCAAGTTGAGTTGTGCAGTATGCACCACCCACGGGAAGAGAGGAGTGGATATTATCAGTGATCCAGACTGTCGCTGTTACCTTCCCAGGGGAGCCTCCCCCGACCACCTTCTAAAGTTTTAACGCCCAGGTTGACATTTGCTATCCTTCTTCTCTGCTTTGTTGTTTTCCTGAACACTCATGACCCTGTAACGTAATGCGCATTTTATTTATTTATCTCGTTTATTTTCTCTTTTTCTCACTGGAATGTGAGCTTCACCAGAGGAGGCTCATGTGTGTGTTTCATTCACTGCTGTATCCAATAGATATTTGGCTCAGTGACTGAATGAGGTTATGCTAAGAATGTGCTGAGATGAATTCAGGAGATGTGTTTAACGTAAAGTCCTACACACAAGAAGTGCTTGGAATTGGTGACTCTTTTCTCCCTACAGACTGAATGCTGTTGGGAGAGTCGGGGATTCAGTTATAGAAATGATTGCAATAGTTTGCATGATTGACCTTTGAAGCAAGATCTGTTTTAATTCTGACTTCAGAGGTAAGGCGTTGAGGCAGGGAGATGCTGTCACTTGCCCAAAGTCGTGTGGTGAACCAGGATCCCTTTCACCGAGAGCTCATGTGTTTCTCCCATTCTACCCTGCTTCTGCACCTCCCTTCATGTCAGTTTCCACGGTCTGGCCTCTTTCCTTGTACCAGAGTCCCTGTAGAGTCAGAATAACTGATCAGATTAGAGCCCGGTCCCACAGAGGTGCTGAAGCAGACCCCAAACACCCCTCACAGCTCCCCGGGAGTCAGGCACAGTGTGGGCCATCAGGGACCAGTGGCTGTTCTGTGCTCCTTCCACCCGCTAGTGGCCCTGTGTGCTGAGACCCGGCGCCCCCCCACACCCCCACCCAGAAGGGCAGCTCTCTGCAGACTCCGAAGTGGTCAGGCCCCGAGGATCAGTGGCTGGGCCTCTGGGCAGAGATCACAGAAGTACGTGTTCATGAAAAACATAGGCTCCTCCTGCTGAGGGCAGAGACGTGGAGGAAGGGCTTGATGGATGGGATGTGGGAAAATTTATGAGTTATTCTGTTTGGTCTGGTGACCCTTTATGGATGACATTGGGCTGAAGCAGCCAGACTGCCCAAATGAGAAAGATCAGAATGATGAATTTGACCTTGAGTGATGGATGTCTTAGTGAGGGGACAAGGAGTCTAGGTCATGCCCAGTCAGTGCCTTGAATGTGCTTCTGTGAGGCCTGCCATGTGGATTGGCAGTTTGTCTGTTTTCCCCGCCGGATTCTGAACTCCTGCGTTCCCATAGTGAATTTCCAGGGCCCAGCAGAGTGGGCCCAAAGGCATCAGCAAGTGTTTATGGAATTTTTAATGATTTATGGAGCAGTTATAGTGAGCCAGACACTGTGCACAGCTTTATACGTTCATGACCTCATTGGACCCTTTCACCTGCCCCAGGAGGAAATTGCTGCTGTCATTCCTGGGGCTTGGAGCAGTCTACCCGTTCACGGTGGTGCAGGTGGTCAGGGCAGAGCTAGTTTGCAGAACTGGACTCAGGGCTTGTGTACTATCTTGCCTCCTGAAATTGAAGGACACGTTCTGGTCCCAGCCTTGCTATTTAGTAGGTCATGTAGAAACCTAACCACAGTGTACCGCTACTTTCTGCTCTGAGATGTGGATTACAAATCCCACCTGTCCTACAAATAGGACTGTTGTGAAAATCAAACCAGAGGTTGCCTGTGTTGAATGCTCTATAGATCTAACGTTTCATAACTAGTGTTACTTCAAGTGGGCACCAGTGGTGGCCAACAGATAAGGGAGTCATAGCTGAAGGGTGACAGAGAGCTCTTCGGGAAACTTAAATGTGTTACTGATCCTTCTCAGTAGATAAATGTGCAAAGAACACGATCAAACAAATCACAAGAGGAAATTCAGCTTGTTAACAAACATATGGAAACTCACTAAAACCTCAGCTGTAATCAAAGCAAAGCCGATTAAGACAGGATGCCATTTTTTACCACTCAATTAAAGAATACCCAGTGCTGGTGAGACTTTGGTTGAATGAACACTTGCCTTTTCTACCATATACTGGTGAAGACTTTTTGGAAGATAATTTAGGAATGTGTATCTGGAACCATAAAAATATTTAAACCCTTTGACGCAGTAATTCCATTTCTAGGAATCTCTCCTAAGAGATTATCCTAATTATACAGAAAGCCTTCTGCACGATGTAGTTCAAAACTCCTGAATTAAAAATTGGTGATAATCTAAAGAGCCAACACTTGGAGGGTGGTTAAGGAAACTGTGGCACACCCAAGTGATCAGCTATTGTTCCATGAATGTTTGCCCAATTACATGAGATGAACTCATAGACTCTGAAGAGCAAAGCAGGCCATAAGGTTGCACACATCGTGTGACAACCAGGTAAGAGATCCTAGATGTCTTTGCATAGAACTAAATCCGGAGGGAAGTGAAACAGAAACGTTAGCAATGCTTGTTTGAGGGTGGAAGGAATAACCATGCTTTAAAATCAGTATTTTGATAGGAAGCACGCACTTGTTTCACAGGGGGACAATATTGTGTTGTCTGCATTGACATGGGGTTGTGAATAGAGACCTAGACGCTGCCAGAATAGAGGTGCTAAGCAAAGCTGGGTCAAAGAGCTGCTCTCTCCTATAGTATTTTCATGTGAAAAATTCATTTTGTAGAAAAGAAAGAGATGGTTTCTGATGATAAGCGGTACTGGACAATTGCCACTCGATTGCATTTTCTTCATATCTGCAATTTTTTGTTTTGTTTCATATTTAGTTCCTATCACTTTCTCTTTTTTCTTGAAAAGCACCTTGAATTTTTCTTCTGCTTATGAACTTAAGAGACAGTTGTATCAACTTCAACCATGATCAATCCCTACGCAATGAAAAGTGAGCAAGGCTTGTCTCCCATCCTTTAGAGATAATCACCATCAAAGGTTCAGTGTATATCTGTCCATCTTTCCCCACAAATATAGTGTCATGTAATTATAGCTTATTCTTTTTTTTTTTTTAAGTTTGGGTCATAGTAAGTGTTTGCTTGTTTTTTTTTTTTTAGTAAATTTTCTTGAACATTTTTCTATTTCTTTATAGAAGTTGTAGGCAAATGTTCCCTTTCACAAACTGTTGCCTAGAGTGTAAATTGGTAAAAAAAAATTTCAGATGGCAATTTAGCAGGATCTATGGGCTTCTCAGGTGGCTCAGGGGTAAAGAATCTGCCTGCCAGCACAGGAGATGCAAGAGACTCAGGTTCGATCCCTGGGTTGGGAAGATCTTCTGGAGAAGGGAATGGCAACCCACTCTAGTATTTCTGCCTGGAAAATTCCATACACACACACACACACACACACACACACACACACACTATAATAAAAACCTCTTGTCAACTCCTTGTTGACTTCATTCCCGGGATTGTGCCCTTCAGAAACACTCTGCTATGGACCGAATGTTTGTGTCTCCACCCCCAGCCATCCCCCAATCATGTGTTGTAGTCTTAACCTGAATGTTGTGGTATTTGGAGGTAAGAAGGTGATTCGTTTGACTTGAGGTCATGATGGTGGGATTCGTGTTCCTAGAAGAAGAGGAAGAGGCCCAAGCTCCCTTGCTCTGCCATGTGAGGGTACAGGAAGGCTATAGTGCCAGCATCTGCTGGCACCTTGATCTTACACTTCCTAGCCTCCAGAACGAATAGAGAAAGAGAAGTGTTTGTTGTTTAAGGCACCCACTCTATGCTGTTTCACCCTGATCTCATTAAGGTGGTGAGCTCTTCACTGCAGAGGCCAGGAACCATTCGTTTGGGTCTCTTGAATCTAGTGAAAGTTAGGAGTAGATCATCATTTTTCAAAGTGTATTTGTTGTAATCATAAAGGAAGTTGCATGGCAATCCGTTTCTCTGGCCAAACTATGAAACGCTGGCAGATTGTTTCCAGTGCCTTCAGTGTGCTAGTGTGCACTACGAATTGTCAAGAGGGGCATGAAAAATGCAGTGGTTCCAAACTAATCTGACCACTGCATCCTTTCCCCAGAACATCTTGTAAACCTTGGGTTCCCCAGAATGGACCCTGGACAAGAGACTTGCTTGACACCCTTTCTCCTTGTCATGTTCAAAGTCTATGGCTGGCCTAGAAGGTGACTTTCTGAGTGACCTGTCTCGCTGTCGTTATCCTTCCTGTGTATTCGTGAGCCAGAGCTGTGCCTTTGGAATGCGGGGATTCTGCTGTCGTCTCCCTTTCATGGCCCCAGCCTCTCAGGGCACATGCTGTGACGGGCAGCAAGGGGCAGTGGTCATGATGGGTTAGCATGGAGCATCTCCACTGCTGCCTGGGTGCCCAACAGAAGTGGTCTTCTGGGAGGGCAATCCTGCTCCTGTTCTCTATTCCTCCGGTGCCGTGAGCTACTGCGGATCAAGAACGAGGCTGCTTGTTTCTGCAGTTTCTGGAACTCATTCAAGTGACCGCTGGAGATGCTGGTTGGAATCCCGAGTGCCTGACTTTTCTCTGCCCTCAACTTTTTTTTAAAATTAAACATTTTATTTTGAGAGAGAGTTTCACGTGCAGGTATAATAAATAATACAGAGACCCAGTGCACTTTCATCCAGCTTCCCCTAGTAGTAACATCTTGCAAAATTATAATTCAATGTCACTACCAGGATATTAACATCAATATAGTCAAGATACAGGATATATGGACATATGGATGGACTTTGAGGGCATTATGCTTAGTGAAATAAGCCAGAGAAAGACAAATACTGTATGATCTCTCTTATATGTAGAAGGTAAAGCGTATACACGAAGCAAAAGGAAACAAACAAAAAACAAGCTTATAGATACGGAGAACAGATTGGTAGTTGCCAGAGGTGGGGTGGGTGTGGGGAGAAATGAATGAAGAGTGTCAAAAGGTAAACATTTAAAAAAAAATTTAGGAAAAGTAGTGGAAAATCCCATGGATGGAGGAGCCTGGTAGCTGCAGTCCATGAAGTTGCTAAGAGTCAGACACAACTGAGCAACTTCACTTTCACTTTTCCCTTTCATGCATTGGAGAAGGCAATGACCACCCACTCCAGTGTTCTTGCCTGGAGAATCCCAGGGACGGAGGAGCCTGGTGGGCGTCCGTCTATGGAGTCGCACAGAGTCGGACACGACTGAAGAGACTTAGCAGCAGCAGCAGCAGCACTGGTGATGGCGAAGCGATATCTTGGACTATTAAAAAAAGACACATGCTTTTCTGAGCAGCTTTTGGCTATTAGGAATAACGCTTCTAAAAACATTCATGTGTGGGTTTCTGTGTGAGCATGCTTCCATTTCTCTGGGATAAATATTCAGGAATGCAATTTCTGGGTCATATAGTAGCTGCATGTTTTATTTTATTTGGAAGAAACTGTCAGTCTTTTTTCTAGAGTGGCTGTACTAGTTTATATTCCCACCAGTGCACGGATGATCTAATTTCTCATCACGAGTGTTTGATGTTGTTACTGTTTTTTATTTTAGCTCTTCTGATAGGTGTGTGGGAATAGAGCACTGTCGCTTTAACTTGCGTCTCCCTCGTGACTAAGGTGTTAAACAGTTTTTCACGTGCTGTGCTGAGTTGCTCAGTCGTGTCCGACTCTTTGTGACCCCATGGACTGTAGCCCACCAGGCTCCTCTGTCCATGGGATTCTCCAGGAAAGAATACTGGAGTGGGTTGCCATTCCCTTCTCCAGGGCATCCTCCCTACCCAGGGGTGGAACCTGCGTCTCTTACCCTCTCCTGCGTTGGCAGGCAGATTCTTTAACACCAGCGCCACCTGGGAAACCCATCTTTCCATGTACTTCTTTTCTAATTGGATTTTTTTTTAAACTGTTGAATTTTGTGAGTTCTTAATACTCTAGGTAGCAATATGTGGCTGGCAAATACTTTCTCCCAGTCTGTAGCATTTCTGTTCTTCCTTTCGTTGTTTGAAAGAAACATCTCTGGATATTTTACAGAGAGAAAATATTTTATTTTGATGAAGTCCAGTTTATCAATTTTTAATTTTATGGATTATGCTTTTGGTGTCAAGTCTGAGAACTCTTTGCTTCGGCTTATATAAGATTTTTTCTTATTTTTTCCGAAAAGTTTTATAGTTTTACGTTTTACACTTAAATCTGTTATCTATTTGGAGTTAATTATTGTATTACGTGTGAGAGTTAGTTTGAGGTTATTTATTTATTATTTGTTTGGTCTGTGGATGTTCAGTTACTCCAGCACTATTTGTTAAAAAGACTGTTCTTTCTCCACTGAATTACTTTGCATCTTTGCTAAAGATTCATTTGGTGTGTTTGTGTGTGCCTGTTTCCAGGTTTTCTATCCTGTTCCATTGATCTGTGTGTTTTGCTACCAATACCACACAGTCTTGATTTCCATAGCTGTGTAAGTCTTGCAATTCTTCGTACGTTGCTTTTTTCCCCCCTTCAGAATTGTTTAGCTATTCTACTTATTTTGTCTTTCCAAATAATTTTTCGGTTAATCTTGTCTATATCTAGAGAAAATCTTCTGAGATTTTGATAGGAATTAGACACAAGAGATGTGGATAGATCCCTGGTTTGGGATGATCCTCTGGGATAGGAAATGGCAACCCACTTTAGTATTCTTGTCTGGAAAAGTCCATGGACAGAGGAGCCTGGCTGGCTATAGTCTGTGGGCTTGCAAAGAGTTGAACATGACTGTGTGACTGAGCATGCATGCAGTTAAATCTATACATCAATTTGAGTACAGTTGGTATCTTTACTGTGTTGAGTCTCCCAGTCTATAAATGCACTATGTCTCTGTATTTATATAGATCTTTCCTTTAATTTCTTTCAATAGCATTTGGTAGTTTTCTGTATAAAAGTCCTATACATGTTTTTCTTTATTTTTTTAGATTTATGCTTAGGTGTTTCATATTTTTGTCAATAATAAATGGCATTTTATTTAAATTTCAGTGACTATATGTTCATTGCTAGTGTATAAAGATGATTTTAAAAATTTTATTGGTATAATTGATTTTGTGTGTGTGTCTTATATCCTGTGGCCTTGCTAAATTCACTTATTATTTCTATTTTTTTCTATATTCCTTGTGATTTTCTTTATAATGAGGTCATCTGCTAATGGGAGCAGTTTTCTTCTCCTTCTGTCTTAGGCCTTTTATTTCCATTTCCCCCTTTATTGCACTGGCTGAAATTTCCAGTACTGTGTTGCATGAGACTGGTGAGAACAGATATTCTAACTTTGTTTCCTGAATAAGTGAAAGAGGAAAGCATTCAACTTAATTTTGCCATTAAGAGTGATGCTAGAAGTAGGTTTTTGGGTAGCTGTTCTTCGCCAAGACCCCTCTATTCCTTTTCTGGAGAGTTTTTATCATAAGTGGATGTAGAAATTTGTAAAATGCTTTTTCTGCATTGATGGATATGATCATGTGAATTTTCTTCTTGGTCTGTTAATATGGTAGATTATTAAATGATTGATTTTCAAATATTGAAACATTCTTGCATCCCTGGAATAAGCCCTACTTTGTCATGTTGCATAATCCTTTTTATATATTACTGGAATCCATCTGCTAACATTTTGTTAAGGATTTATTCTTTTATTTGTGCCAATGATATCAATCTAATGTTTTCTTCTTTTGTACAGTCCTTGTCTGGTTTGGTTTCAAGTACTGATAGCTTCATAAAATTAATTGAGACAGGTATTTCCTCCTATTTTTGGGGAAGCTATTGTATAGAATTAGTGTTAATTGATATTTAAACAATCGATAGAATTCTTCAGTGAGAACATCTGGGGCTGGAGATTTATTCTTGGGGAGTTTTAAAATTATGAATTCAATTTCCTTAATAGTGATGGGGCTATTCAGATTTGTGTCATAATGGATAAATTGTGTGGTGTGTGTTTTTTGAGGAATTGATCCATTTCATCTTACGTTGTCAACTTTACATGTATAGAGTTGTTCACAATAGTCCCTTATCATCCTTTTGATGTCTGCAGGTCTATAGTGATCCTAGTTTCATTACTGATATTGGTTTTTTTTTTTTCTTTGTCAGCCTCACTTGAGGTTTGTCAATTTTATTGATCTTTTCAACAACAAACTTTTTTATTTATATTTTCTACTCATTTTTCCTGTTTTCAATCTCATTGATTTTGGGTTTTAGCTTTATTATTTTTCTGCTTCTTTTGGGTTTACTTTGCTTTTCTTTTTCTAGATTTTTGAGGTGGGAACTTAGCTTATTGATTGGATACTTTTCCTCTTTTCTAGTGTATGCTTTCAGCTTTATAAAATTTCTTGTCATTATTACTTTAGCTGTGTCCCCCAAGGTTTGATATTCTGTATTTTTATTTTCATTCAGTTAAGTGTAATTTTTGGTGTGATTTTCTCTTTGGCCAATGGACTACTTTGTAGGATGTTGCTTGGTTTCCAAGTGTTTAGAAACTTTGCTGTTATTTTTCCGTTATTAATTTCTAGTTTGAGTCTATAGTGGTCAGAGAATGCATGGTATAACGTTTCATTTTTTGTATGTATACATATGTAGTATAATTTTACATATGATGAATAGTGGTAGACTTGACATTTTTTAAAAAACCTTTTAATTTTGTGTTGGCGTATAGCCGATTCACAATATTGTGAGAGTTTCAGGTGGACAGAAAGTCTCAGGTGGACAGCCAGACATATTCTCATATCCATTCTCCCCCAAGCTCCTCTCCCATTCAGTCTGCCACATAACCCTGAGCAGAGTTCCCTGTGCTATGCGGTAGGAAGGATTTCAATTTTTACGAATTGGTTGGCATTGTTTTTATGACCCAGGACATGGTCCATCTTGGTATGAGTTCTCTGGGTGCTTGAAAAGCATGTGTATTCTGCTGTTGTTGAGCAAGTGTTTTATGGATGTGCATCAGATTCTGTTGGCTGATGATACTGTTAGACGTTTCTGCACTGCTGGTTTCCCACCTAATCTTTCCATCAGTTGTTGAGAGAGATACACTGAAGTCCCTAAGTGTGACTGTGGACTTGAATGTTTCTCTTCTCAGCTCTGTCAGGTTTTCCTTATACGTTTTGCAGCTCTGCTGTTGGTGCCTAAGCGTCAGGGACTGCTGTGTCTTCTTAATGGATTGACTCTTTTCATCTTTAATATCCCTTACGTCTTTGTAGACTTTCTTTGCTCTGAAGTCTACTTTATCTCCTAGTAACGATATCACTCTTGCTTTCTTTCGATTAATGCCGGTGTAATATAACATTTTCCATTCTTTTCCTTTCAACCTCTGTATTGTTATATAAACAATATTCTCACAACAAAATTGATTTTGTTTTTGTAGACAGCATATAAGTGCACTTGGTTTTCAATCCACTCTGCCAATTTTTCTTTTTTAGTTGTATTTAGGCCATTTATATTTAATGTCATTATTGATATATTTTAAGTCTGCA